>JAKUCV010002023.1:42160-123069 GCA_028386065.3 Turnera subulata | reverse complement strand
CCACACCTTAAGACTTCTCTCAAGGGAACAATCCTCCCTTGTGGTGTATGAATAACACTTACAATCTCTCAAGCAAAACTCTCTAATAGAGTGGATATGAGTACAAAAGAAAGCTCTATTGAACAACTCAGAATTCTCACAAGTTATAGCTCAAAAATTTGTTGAATGATTTTCAAAGAATGCTTGAATGTATATGGGAGTTGACCAATCTGAAAATGAGGTTTAAAGCCTCTATTTATAATCTAAAAGATGCATATAGATGTTGGGGACAAAGTCTGAAACTCTTTAAACAAAGTAGCATGCTTGTTGGAAAAAGGTTTCTGCTCATAACGGCACCACATCGATATTTTGTTCAAGAACATCGATGTTTAGCCGTTGCATTCAAATAATTGACCCAACGGCTAGTAAAACATCGATGTTTGTTTGAGCAACATCGATGTTTTCAAACACAACATCGATGTTCTCTGATCAAACATCGATGTTTTTTAGCTTCGCAAAAATCATGTTTAAAAACACTTTGTCAAAACATCGATGTTGCCAACAGAACATCGATGTTTTTCCGCTTCTGCCAAATTTTGGAAAACTTGAGAATTACACAACATCGATGTTTAAAATACAACATCGATGTTTTTATACTTCTGTCAAAAATTGGGAAAAGTTTGGAAAATACAACATCGATGTTTTGTACACAACATCGATGTTTGTTTAAAAACAACATCTATGTTGTGGACAGAACATCGATGTTTTAGGACTCAAAAGTCGTTTTATGATATGAATGCATGAAGGAAAACGATTTTTGATTTGAGCATTAACTTGGAATACTTGAGTTACCATTTACAAGGATTTCCTATAGATGAATTCTCTATATATCTTCATCCTTGTTGCTTCAAATCTTGTACTCCTTTGTCTTTAGACTCATGCTTCTTTGATTGATGTTTTGTTTGCTTCAAGGAATTCATCAATGGAGCTTTGGTTGGTTTGTCATTATCAAAACCCTGAAATAAAACATGGAAGCATTAGCCCTAACAGGGAAGATGCCCCTAAGATAGAATTGATGAAGATGTTGAGGGATAGATATCCCAGAGACGATGTCCCGACATAGAGAAGCGCCGAGACGATGTAGATGAACCACGGGATGATTCCCGTTAGCTCTTGGGACCAGGAAAATCCCAAGACCCCTGAGATGAGATGAAATCCCCACAAGAGGTAGACAATATCCCTAGTTAACACAGGTGAGATGATCCTTTGTTAATGACTTTTGGGACCAGGAAAATCCCAAAAGAAACCCCTCAGTAGATGAATTCCCCATGGGAGGTGGACAATATCCCTAGTTAACAAAGGTGAGATGATCCTTTGTTAATGACTTTTGGGACCAAGAAAATCCCAAAAAGAAACCCCTCAGTAGATGAATTCCCCACGGGAGGTAGATAATATCCCTAGTTAACATAGGTGAGATGATCCTTTGTTAATGACTTTTGGGACCAGGAAAATCCCAAAAATGAATTCGCCACTGGAGGTAGACAATATCCCTAGTTAACATAGGTGAGATGATCCTTTGTTAATGATTTTTGGGACCAGGAAAATCCCAAAAGAAACCTCGGGATGAGATGATTCTCGAGGTAGAGCATGTGATGCTCCAACCATTGGTCCACAACACTCACACTCGTTATCCAAATTTGGTTGTTCCTTCCTTGCGTTGCTTCGTCCATAAAATTTTAAAGACTCACCAACAAGGGGCATCTGTGAACACTCAAATTTGACCCATAAAGATTCTATTGAGATTAGACTCCAGACATGTTTGAATCATAAGATTGATGAGTTAGTCTTGGGTTGAAGCATGGATGGGATTTAATTTTAATAGAATTTATACGTTATAGTAATTAAGACTTTTATATGCCTAGGATTAATGAGACGATTTAATCGTAGGATATATTAAGGACTAAATTGCTAAAATGTATTTTATCTCATTAAATTTGGGCTTGTTTATTTATTGAACCCAATTATATTTATTTTTGGGTTGAAAATAAATGTAAGGGTCCAATTTAATAAGGTATGGACTTTTCTTCAAAGTTGCACACGCCATTAACACCTTGCTTGCAGAGAAATTTAGCTCTGATTTTTCGTGGAAAATCAGAGTTAAATCATTCCTTAATAGCAAGAATATTTTTGGTATGATTTTGGCTTAAAATGAGGAATCAATGTGTAATTAGTCAATTAGGAGATGATTGAGGGGAGTAGTAATCAAGAAAGCAGAGGATTCTAAGCAGTCTAGGGGTTAATTATGCGGTAGGATCAATCAGGGAGGAATTAGGGGAGAATCGGGGACCGAAAAAGGAAAGAACGGGTGAAATGTGTAGGCACGAGCGGTCATCTCGGGATGACCACCGGGCCTGGGCGGTCTTCCACCCATGACCGCCCGGCCTGGTTGTCATCCATAGGATGACCGCCGGCCATGGCGGTCATGCACCTCCAGAAACGCGTTTTCTCCCCGATTTTCGCCCGTAATCTGATTCTACTCAGTTTTGGCCCAGATTTTTGGCCATTACCTTGGACGTTAAGTTGGTCCACGCCCCTAGGCCACCTAGAACACTATAAATAGGACCCTCCTTTCACATTTCAGGGGACACACATTCTATTATACAAACACTCTTCATAAAGCTTAAAAGCTTGGAGAAACTCTATCTCTCCAAGCTTAAGAAATAGTTCCATAGGCAAAACTCTAGTAGAATTTTGTGGGTAGCATCATCCATTGAAGGCAGGAAGAGGGGAAAATCGAGAAGAACTCCAAGATTGAGTTGAGGAGTGGGAGAAAATTGTGTGGGAGGCACAACCCAAGCCAAGGAGCTAGAGGAGGGCTACAAGAGGTAATCCTAATCCCTTTTTGACTGACCAATTATTGTTGAGATGTTGATGCTGGTGATGATGTGATTGTTGTGATGCCACATCAAGAACTACGTGGGCTTTGAACCCGGTCGCAGCGGTACGTAGGTGGTTTCTAGTGGTGGAAACTCAAGCCCAATCTTCTTCTTCTCTCATTTCTTTTTAATATTCAGTTATTATGTGTCTTGGTGCTCACACTTGCACACTTGAACAAGGCATACAAAGTCCTCTAATTGCACAAAGTTTTGCCCCAACATGGATGGGTGCCTAACAGCTTCCCATCCATGACAATCCCCAGGTCCAACATCTTTGGTTCGCTAATCAGTTGCCTAAATGGAGTCACATGAAGGGTTTTTCCCAAGTTTTTGTCCCTTAATAAAATTTGGGTGGCGACTCCAAAGATGTTGGATGACGGTTATGAAGAAGGTGTAAAGGAAAGGTGAATAGGCCCAAGTGATTTTGGGTCAGGTATTCACTTTGTCATGAAGACAATGCAAATTGACATCCAAGGGGGAGAGTTATATGTGTGGATGTCAACTATTTCACATTACATGTGATAGTACAATCTCGTAATGAGAAAAAGGATAATACGCTCCAAAAGAGCATAAGTTTGAATATGTTCCCGAAAAACGCAAGCTTTACTATGATCTAGAAGATCATATATTTACGCTCTGGAAGAGTAAATACTCTTGAAGAGTACAGAAACCCCCACTTGCAGTAATAAAAAAAATTATTGTGGATCCTGTTGAATTTACTCTGCTCTATTCCCTGAAGCGAATAAGACAGTAAAATTAATTGTGCCTGTGGCCGTGAATGAGGTTATAATGGCAAAGCTAAGGGAAAACATGCATATTATTGCAAAATGGATCCATTACTTGAGAACATCCACATAGAGGAACTATTCTTATACAAAAGTTGAAATAATTATTTATCTGTTGGGTACAACATTGACTCTAAAACTCTGAGCCTCGTTGTTGATGTTGACCCCAATATTGTCGTTCCAGGAAAACCACATACCACCCATGTTATTTTCTCCAGGTATCTCAAACCGATTTGTTGGAGGAAAACGGAGTGGAATTATCCTATGGTTCTCTGCAGGTTGCCACAAGGTTTCAGTAATCAGTACCATGTTGGGCTTACACTGATTCTTCAGATCCCTTAAGGTACGCACAAAATCTTGCGACCTTCTAGCTACACTCCTACAATTCCATAGTAATAGTCGTATCTTAGGCCATGTAGGTGGTAACCCTGACACTCTTGGAATGCTCCGAGCCATCATGGAAACCTGATAATAACTGCTTTGATTCAATATTTGACAAGTAGGATCTAGTTGGAATATTAGCTGGGAACTTTTCTTAGTCATAGTAAAAGGAATGTCCTGGTCCAGCTGATATGGTTGGCTCCCTAAAGTTATAGTTTACCTTTTAAAAGTGATGAGTGTTTGTAGCAAAGAGAAAATAATAGAAACCAGTATTAGCTGTTTCATTCATTCTTCATATAGTCTTCTTTGGGAGAGTACAAAGGAGTGTTATTGCTTGCTATCTTTTCTATCTATCCCTCCCTTTTTAATTTAATTCATCACTGTTGATCTTCTGCTTTTGAAGCTTTATATAGTTCAGTGGTGGCATGACCAATTAAGCTTGTTGATCATTCAATTGGTAATCAAGCGTTCCATGCAGAATATAATTCCTTTTGTGTTTTATTGGTTTTCTTTTGACCAGCAGACAAGAAAGAAAAATTAATTTTTTCTTAATCAACAATTAATTTTTTCTTATATCCAATCAGTACAATGACTCTGATGATTTTATCCAATCAGAATCAGATAGACAGATGCTTCTTATAAAGTACATCATGATTTTCTTTTTCTTTCCTTTCCTTATAAAAGTACATCACAGATATATCTCTTGTTCTGTGCTTAGTTTTGTGTTTGTACATAGGCAACAAGATGAAGAGTTGGATGAGCTTAGTGCAAGTGTGCAGAGACTTGGTGGTGTCAGGCTTACCATACATGATGAGCTTCGTAGCTAGGTTAGGATTTCGATGTTACTGCAGTGCCTCTATTCTCTAGCATGCATTTGAATAAAGGTTATTGCTAATTCTATTGCATTGGAGGCATTGCTATTGGCAACCATGCATTAAGAGAAACCTTTTAGATCAACTGTAACTGTCGACGATATTGGATACGACATCCTCTTAATTATTGATGATTTGGGCATGGAAATGGAAAGCCCATCAAATTGACTTGTTTTTCTGTTTATTCATAAATCTTTCCTCTTCTCTGTTCATTATTATTTGAAGGAACACAAATGGGCTCAATCCCGCTACTTGTTTGCAATATCGTCCTTTCAAATGGATCTTCTGAATGAAGCCAAAGTTGCATTATCTCCTGCTAATGAGACTACATCAGAGGTATGAGTGTGGTTCTTTATGTGAAGAATGTTTCTTATATTTGTAATAGTATTTATTACCAAAAAGAGAGCCATATTTTTGTCCTCATTTTAAGTTTGTACCTATAAGACCTGAATTTCTTGCCGAATTAGGCAAATTTTTCCACTATTAAAGTTGTTTCTGGTTTTCAGTTTTCTGTGTGCTGAAATAATTCTTGGAATGAAATTTTATTTTTTCACTTCCTGTCCTCTCTCTGCAGGTTCCAAATGGAGCACCTGGGCATTACATTCTTGGGCTTATCTACAGGTTGTGCATCTTTCTCCCAGTTTTTATATCGTCAATTTGAAAACGTGCTAGCTGTTTTTTTTGCTTGAGATTGATGCAAGTCTACATTTCAGTTTTACCTTATAACTTTAGAGTTGTTTGTTTTATGTTACTTTCAACTGTTACTCACATTATTAGCACATACTATATCCTCACTTTTGTAGTGACATAGAGTCTAAGAAATAATAATTAATGGAAATAAGATTGCTTCTTTTCTTCCATTGTAGTTTGTCTCTGTTGCCACTTTGTATATTTTATAGCATCTGATGGAAGACATGAAGTTAAATTACTTGGCTCAAGAATCAGCATCTTTGGTTTTTTTCACTGTTTTATTTTTTTTTTTCATGCTGCTGTGTTGAATGAACATGCAGGTGTGATATGGGAAACTGCTATAGTTTGCAGCAAGACCATGAAACAGCACTGAAAATTTTTCAGAGAGCAGTCCTACTGAATTCAAGAGTTGCTTATGCACACATCCTTTGTGGTCATGAGTAGGTTCTTGGCTCCTCTTTTCCCATATGCACAATTGAATGATCAACCAACAAACGTCAGTTTTACCAACTCTTTTCCATTGCCAAGTTGTCCTCCACCTAGTCCTACTTTGAAGAACAAGTCTTCCGGTTCTCACCAGCATTATTATGTTGTATTTGTAGCTTTTTTTTCTATTGTTAAGGCATTGAATTTGGTGCTAAATTGTAGTGTCTGAGAATTTCATACTGATTTTAACAATGTCAGATTCTATGTTCACTTTGATTAATTAAGATGTTGAAGGTTTGAATTTATTCTATTTTAGTTTCTGGGTTCAATATTCATGTTTCTGGGTTTTGTTTGATGCAATTTTTTTTTTAATTTATTTGTTTTTACTTACGGAATGCTTAGGGTTTTGTTATGAAAGAGGATTGTAAGTAAAGTTTTTTCCTTACCAATTCCTTAACGTTTCCTTACGGAAACATTTGTCCACGAATGGGGCCCACTGATTGTTTTGTTAAGGAACACTTACCGTTTCCTTACGGGCAAAAGCCGTAAGGAAACCTTTCTAACAGTTTCCTTACAAAATCCTTACGGGTGAGAATTTACTTACGAACGTTTTGCTTACGGATGGTCCCCGTAAGGAAACGGAAAGCATACGGAAAGGAACGTTTTTCCCGTAAGGATTTCGTAACGAATAGGTAAGAAAACCTATTTTCCTTACCAATTGCTTACGGGAAGCTGCCCAAAGAAAGAGGCTAGAAATTGGTAGTGAATTCCTGCATTCTATCAGACATGAAAAACATAATAGAGTTAGCTGAGCCATAAAAGGAAGCTCTTAGATTGCCTTGGTCCTCAAGGAAGAAAGTTTCTTCCATAAGAGTCACAAAGAACCTAGATGAGTAAAGCTCATCAACAAAAACTAAACGAGGAATTCTTGCGAGCTCACTCGGTAATTCCTCTTGCTGTTCATTTACCATACTCTATGCTAGTCTATTCCTTCTTCCTAGAGAGGCACCTCAACAAAAAAAGACAGTAGTCGGGAAAGGCATGTTTTATCTTGTTGATGATTTTCTATATGTTTCCACCACATATCTTCCCCCCTTTATATAGTCTGAGCCTTCCGTCTTCGAAAAGATCCAGAAGATTTTTAGTGATTAGAAATATGTATTATTTTTCACAAAACTCCAAAAGTGTTTTAATCTTCAAGGATTATGCTTTTTTGAAAAATTTGCCATTACATTGATTATTGCTCAATGATTCTGATCTTTTCGACATGAGTGGCAGACATAAGCCTAAAATTGACACATGTATAGCAGCCTGAAGCTGGCACATATATAGCAGCCTCAAGCTAGCAATTGAGTAATTGAAACTTACCATATCCAGCCAGAAGTTGGAATGCACTAGCTTGAAGCTAGCAATTTTAAGTGTTTAAATACACAGTTTGCGCAGCCTGAAGCTGGCATCAATTTGAAGTTGGTTCTCGGATTTATTGTTTGGCATGGCCGGTTGGGCCATCCCGGATCAAAAATGATGCACAAAATTTATTTGGTCATTCATTAAAAAACCAGAAGTTTTTACAATCAATGAATTTCCACGTGTTTGTTTGCTGCGAAATTAATTGTTCGGCCTTCCTAAGAAGAGGCTGGCCTAGAATCACCAGCAAGTTTGGAAATAATTCAGGGACATGTACGCTGGACTAATAAATCTGCCGTGTTGACCATCTAGGTAATTTTTATGATTTTAATCGATGCATCGGCTAGATAGTCTATTTTGTGATGCAAGTTGGCATTGTGCGCACTTATTTTAATGATTAAGCCACTTGCAGGTACACATCTCTAATTATGTTACAAAGACTATATGTCTAGATAATACAGGTGTATTCCTTCAATGGTTAATGTATATTGTTGGAAATAATGGTTGAACATCATGTAGCTTATGTTCACACCTAAAACGATCTGGGTGAATCGTTCAATGAATATTTCCAATTGATTGCAAGACCATTGCTATTGCTATTTGAGAATTTTACATGCAGCAACACTTGTGTGTATCAAGCCAACAAGTTATCATAAGATCTCCCCATTTAATTGGTTCATGATCACGAACCCATCTTTGGACCATTGACTGTACAGTATATGTACCTAATGCTCCACCACAGCATAATAGAATTAGTCCTTAAAAGAAGAATGGGAATATATGTTGGGTATGTTGGTTATTAATTAAATGAAAGAGTTTACCCAACATAAAGGGGAGGAAATAAGCAGTTGGATCAAGATATTATTGAAATGCGTTATCAATATATGATTGTTGATCCTCAAACAAATTAGTGTGAACCTGAAGTTCAAAAGATGATTCATTTGCAGAAAAATTGATATGAAATTGCCAGACACATAAAGTGACCAAATCTTATATATCAGCTACAAATGCTCCTGTTAAAATTAATGTTCTAGAAGAACAAGTATAGTATGCAAATGAATCTAAAGTATGCAAGAAGCGTAGAATATACTCGGTTCCAAAAGAAAATAAAAATTCTCGATAGAGAAAAATGAGCAAAGAAATAAGATGCCCCCAGTGAGAAAATAAGGCTTCCAGTAGAGGTTCAAATTAAAAATCCTCAAGAAGAGGAAAACCCTCCAGAAGAGATTTCTGACACAACTGATAAAGTTCCAGAAGAAACACATGAAAATGACGAGATCTCGATTAATTATTCAGTGTCAAGAATAAGATGGAACCAACGTGAAATAACCGTCGAAGGAATATTTATTTTATATAGCGCTAAAAATTATGAAAGAAAATGAGGATCATGAACCTACATCTATTGATGAATGTAGGCGCAGAATGATTGGCCAAAATATATAGAGATATAATTGAGGCTGTGTAAGACTCGCTTGGGAAGCGAAGAATTTTTCGGACCTGTAGTCGGTATAACAATGGTATAAAACCGGTCGAGTATAAATGGGTGCTTGTGCAAAAAAGGGGGAAAGCACGGCTTGTCGCACAAAATACGATTTGTAGCACAATGTTCTACCCAAATAACCTGGTATTAATTGTGAGGAGATATACTCCCCTGTGGTGGATGCAATTATTTTTGATAAGTCTGGCATTATATGAAAGAATTAGAAATGCATCTAATGGATGCAATTACAGCCTATTTTTACAGATCCATAAGTCATGACATATGCATGAGAATCCCTGAAGGATTCAAGTTGCTTGAAGCAACTAATTCCCGGGAATATATATAAAATTAAGCTAAATTGATTATTACATGATTTAAATCATTTTGAGTATGCATAAATTATTATTGCTTATGTTGATAATTCATATCTATATGTATTTTTGTGTTTAAATTGGAACTCCTGAAGAAGTCTCCAAATGCAATGTTTCAAGAAAGGTTTTGAGATGAAAAATCTCATCAAAAATTAGATTGGTCCTAGAGAATCCTATCAAAGTGCAATTTATATTGCTAGTAACATAAAGCCTGAAGCTTTTGACTTAAGCCTATTGGCAAGATATAACTTTGCTCTTATCTTCGGGGTATAACAGATGTGTTATTATGTTAACCTTGTAAACCCGAAGAGTATATAGTTGGTTTTGCAGATGCAGGTCCTTTATTTGATCCACATAAAGCACAGATGGACATCTGCTACTTCTTTACACGTGAAAATTGCTATATCATCGGGACCACAAAAGCAAGAGGGCAAGGAAGATGCTCCAGAATTATGAAGATAATGATGCCTATATTGCCCAATTAAGGTAGTGATGTATCAAAAGTGATAGGACAAAGCATACGTCACCAGAAGTTGACAAGGATAATTGGTATGCAACGTCATCAAGAAATCAAGAGAGGCCAAAATGAGGGGGAGTAGAATACGCACTGCACTCTTTTTCCCTTCACCAAGTTTTTATCCCACTGGATTTTTCTTGGTAAGATTTTTAATGAGGCAGTTGTCCCAAAAAAGCATATTCTACCTAAAATACAACAGTATTCAAGGGGGAGTGTTATAAAACGTGTGAAACTATTGTACCTAACCTTATATTATATATATGCTCATCAGTAAAGAAATAAAATATAACGAAGCCGAGCTCCTCTTTGGCTGCTCACTTCTTCATCTTCTTCCTTTTCTTCCTCTCCCTCTCCTCCATTACCAATCAAATTTTATCTACTTAAACATGTATATTTATAACAGTAATCAAATTGTGTTGTGCTTTTTCAGATTTTAACTAAACCGGGCCCACACCGGGTCGTCTCCTGTGCGCGAGGATTCGTCTCTCTACCATTTGTTCGAAAGCCCAAATGTAGCTAATAACATACACCAAAAACTACGATCCTCTCCATTTTGGGAGAAAGTTTTTTTTTAATATATTATTATAGTGTATATGTCTTTTCCACAAATAATAATTAAATTTAATAATTTAACTGTTACTCTCCTAAAGCATACTCATAATGAGAAATAGTAAGATTTTTAGATGTGTTCAACTCTTGATACAAAAGAATTGTCGCAGTTTATTTACTAACAGAGCGCTACTTTGTGTCGAGAAAAAGCAAAGGAGAGCAGACTCTATTTTGATGTCATTTCTTCAAAAGGAGGAAAAAATTTCTCTTCGTTAAAATTGTATCCCCAAGATTGTACATTAAAAAAATTTTATAAGGAAAATAGACAAAAAATTGGTGATTTAGCCTTAATATTGCATTCATCCATTGTCAATTTGTCATGACCCATTGTCAAAGTACATCTTCAACCGAAAAAAAAAAAAGAGGAGTACATACTTCATTCAAACATAAAACTGTTAGCTTAAGTTTTGGCAAAAAGAAATATTAGTATACTTCAGTAAAGCATCACTCAAATAATGAGCATCACCGACAATATTGTACTCCTAGTTCCACAAAAACAGAAGCAAAATAATCGATCAACAAAAAAGAATTAGAAACAAAATAAGGAGTTCTTTAAGCTTATATGTAGCATCAACTCATAGCCTAACTCATTAATACTTAAGCATTTGGGCTGGTCGAACAGTCAATCTTATCTAGCTTGTTACAATGCATAAATGTATGACCGTAGAAAGCACAAAGTTCTGCATAAAACCTCGGCATGAAAACGGCTGTACCGGCATGACTGGTACAAACCTTGCGGTTGTCTTCTTCTTTTTTCTTTACCATCTAACTTTTCATTTTTTTTCTCTTTAACATCCAACTTTCACTCATCAAAGGAATCCCTTCTTATGATGTTACAAAAATCTATGAAAGTATGTGGCTTTCTTCTTTTTGGTTAAGAAATCTTATGGCTTTCAATGATGGATCGTTCTGGATTTTTTTGCATTTTATACTAGAAGAGTATACAAAGAAGAGTATCCTATAACTAACAGATTAACTCATCCCTCTCCGTGGTTTACAAGGTGGGATCATTACCAACAACACAAATTCCGCAGTTTTTACCATTACTTAAAACCTGTATTTTAGAGTCTTAAGGGAAATGCTGCATATTTTTCAGAACTTTGGATTTTGAGGAAAATGAAATAAGCTTACGGTTGCACCTAATGTTAGTTGGTTTTGGATTTTTCTGCTTTAAAGTGTAATTGCAGCATTGATGATCCACAAGCGTTTGGAATGTAAAGCTTCGGCGATGTATCTCCCCTAGATCGTTATCAAGTAATGGTCATGTAATTTTTCGGAACCAACCTTGTTTGTGGTTCCGCCCGCTACGAGGGCTAGAAAGAATTAAATCTAATCAAGCATACATAGAGGAGCCACAACCATAAATTCCAGTTGCACAAAACGCCGTGTTCCATTCAGTTCCAGTTATTGACAAAGCCGTGTGAAATTCGATGTCATTTTCCACCAAAAGTGGATACACCAGAAGCACAAAAAGTCTCCAAGGTCATTACATGATTTACCACTTGCTTCCTGGTTCTCAAAAGTGCCTGTATCACAAATTATTGGTCCCACACAACTCCAGTATGATCAGATCAACAAACTTTGAAATTGAAAGATTTATGTTTTCAGTAAGATGATGGCATAATACCCCTAAGCAGGTGAAACTTTATATATGGCTGTTGCTAGATTTACATTTGGAAAAGCAAGCAAGCCAACCAGCCAGCCAGTTCTTGTGAAGACAAAAATGTACAAGGTAACATTTAGAACTCGAAAATTAAGCAAAGAATAAAACATGGACGAATGATCTGCAACTAAAATATGGACAGGGTATATCTGTGCTAGTTATGAGTGACTCTTGGCACACTAGATGAAGATATTGGAGCGCCCATGCCGATGAACATGAACAAGAAAACTGGCAGCTATGGGCACCAGAATGGATGACTTGAAGCACTCCACTCTGCGCACTGAAGAAAAAGATGCATCATTAGCACTGTAGACTTATACTTTAAGCTCACACCCTAAAATTGCTCAGGAGGCTTCACAACACAACTATTCTATTACGACAAACCCAGAAAAATACTATTCTAGTACCAGTCACAATACTGCCTTTAGCTACTTAACATTCAAACATCATACATCTTGTATCTCATAAATCATTACATTGATGCAGACTTAAAGTAACTTAGATGCGCTTACAGATGTGTTAATCTATGCAAATCCGAAATGCAATTTAAGCTACTTAACACCAATACTATATACAACGTGACACAAACATTCAGGATTTGGGGCTAAAAAAAGATAGCTTATCTCATTGAGGATGGAGAATTATATGATAAAGTTAGTGGTTAACTAAAGAGTGATAAATTTTTAGTAACACAGACGTCACCGGTGAAGACACTGACTGCAAATATATTTCATTTATGTGATGATCCATCTTTTTCTCTAGCTGCCTGCTAACAAAAACCAGTGTCTATCACCTTTACTTGAAATTTTTACTTCCGAAGCCATCCAAGACTCTTTGGCCTTTCAAAACATTTTGAATCTCAAAACCAAAACTAATTACATCACAAGGAAATAGAAATCTTGTTACTAGTTGGATGATATGCAACAGAGTTTCAGATTTCTGTAGGGATTCAAAGTGTGAGTGCACACAACAGAAAACTAAGATTTTTGCCTAAAGTAGAAAAGAGGAAATTCAAATAAGAACAGAATCACAAGCCGAAGGTAATGCCGAGACATTGACCCATAATATATATCTAGATTTCATCACCTTTGTACACCCCCTTTTTTTTTTTCCAACACCTCTTCTCTTCTCTTCTTTTTTGCAACTGAAACCGGAACTCATCCTGCAGATAACCCCGCAGTACCCTGGTTGAATCATAGCTGTCTCTACAGTCTATACCTCTTCTCAATACATCTAGTATGAATTTGCTCTACTTCGTCCAATGTGTGTAAATAACTCAAAATAATTTTATTAGTTAAGTTTTAACATAATAATAAAATTATTGCAGATGGTTAGGCACAGAGGAGAAAAATGCAATATCTGCCACCGGAGGAGATGAGCGAGCAATCCCCAAAGAATTTTCTTTCTTTTGAACAGTAGAGTAACATGATTTCTTCTCCACCTACTAAGAAGTCTAAAATCAGACACGTGCCCACTCTGACAAGTGCTGTAAACTCTTTTAAGTTCAACCATAATCCAGGGCCCGCAGCAAAATTATCTCTCATCTCTCGTCAGACAACGGCTCCCATGCATGAAACATCATCCTCCAATCATGCATTCTTGAAGGCCCCAAATGCCAGTACCTTACTACCACTCAATAAATTAAATTATGGTGGCCCATAAAAGTAAAAGTCCAAAAGCAGAAAAAGAGTAACACCATTCGATAATCCAAAGCGAAAAAGCAACCAAAGTGGAGTGGAACCAAAACCCTTGTTAAGAAAAAAGAATACCCTTACTGTTATTAAATATTCTTTTCCCGCAAAATTCTGGGCGCAGCACCTTCATTTACATACATACTGACTGATGTAGTATAATTTACTCTTCTTTTTTTTTTTTCACTTCTTTAGATCAATTTACTCTATACGATACAAGAAATTTACCACCAAGTACTAACAAAGTCCGCCACACCCTAACTTACCTTTTTTTTTTTTGTTTGTTATCCGGGATGATCTCTTTTTTTCACCAAGGCCCCTCCTCGGGATAATCGAACGGCGTCTCGTTGACGGTGTTGGAATCCAGTAGATCCGGGCGCACAAACCCATACTTCCGGAGCACCTGATTATCCGCGAAATTCAAGGCCTTCACCATCCCGTTCCAACACGTGTCCCCGCCGTACATCTGGTTGTGGTCCCCGCTGCACGGCTGACACCCCGTGAAGTGCGTGATGAACGGCCGTCTCCAGCTCCCCTTCGCGTTACCCGCCTCCTTCAGGTGTGGCTCCCTAAACGCAGCGTATTGCTCGCTCACTTTCTCGGCGTGCCGCCTCCGCAGCTTGCCGTCCTCCCTCTCGATCTCCGTGTACTTCTCGGTGATGTTGTCGTACGTCGGGAGTATCTCCACCCAGTACCCCTCGAAATAATACCCGCCCTCCAGATAAATCTTGTCCATCAGGCCCCTGTCCTTGTACAACAGATATATCAGCGCCGACTGGTCGTCTGATTCCGGGAACAGCTTGTCCTTGAATACCGACCGTTGGATCTGGCCCCACTTGGGGTAATCGGGGCTCATGGGCCCCATCTTGGCCCACGTGTCCATGAAGTCCATGGACCACTGGCAGTTCCTGATCAGGAAAACGCCGGCGTTCAAGGCCGTCCAGCTCTTGTCCTCGTAGATGAGCCGGGCCCACCCGTGGACGACGAGGTTGTGGTTCTTGTAATCGTACCTCCTCAGGGGGAGCTTGAACTCCATGTCGGTGAACGCCGCGTCGGAGTCGACCCACCAGATCCACTCTGCCTCCGGGTGGGCCAGCATGGCGGCCTTTACGACGGGTAGCTTGGCCCAGTAACTGGGCATGTTGGGGTGGAGCAGGACGTTGTTGTAGAAGATGTCATACCCGTGGATCCTGCAGTAGTCCACCTTGTTCTTGAAGAACCGCAACAGGAGGTGATCCCCCATGTGGTTCTTGCAGGGCTTCGTCTGTGACCCGGTGACCATCACCACCCTGTCCCGCGCCCCGGCCGCGAACGAGGGGTGCTGCTTCAGCCACTCCTTCCTCTTCTCGTCCCAGTTCTTGATGGGCCTCCCCAGGGAGTAGCTCAGCTCCGGGTCGTCGTAGAAGGTGGGCTCCGGAGGGTCGTACCGCAAATCAACCGCGGGGTTTTCCTGCACGCATTTCTGTGAGCCGGAGCTGGCGGCGGCCCTGACGGCGGAGGCGGGGTCGAAGGTGTGGGTGAGGGTGGAGCCGGCGAGTGACCAGAGGGACCAGACGAGCAGAAAGCCGAGGCATGCTCCGCCGAGGTAGAGGAAGCCGTCGGCGAAGCAAGAGAAGTGTCTGATTCGGAAGTTGGGTTTGGTTGGCATGGGGGCGGTGGAGTAGTGATGAGACTTGGAGAGCTCTGTTGGGATGACCATCTTAATTTGAAGTACCAAAATGGGGAGCCAGGTTTCTATGTGTGTGTGGGTTTTGTAGTTTGGAGTTTGGACAGTAATGGTATGTTAGATGTGTTGTTTCCAAAAGGAAGAGCGCAAAAGTTTGGGACTTTAATACAATGCCAAAAATTTTATTAAATCTCAAAATTTGTGAGTTAATGTGGGGGGAGAGGGACAGATAGAGTTCCCAATTTTGCTATCGGTTTGGATTTTGTGGGTTTGTTGCTACGCCGAGGGTAAGAGAGGGGGAGAGAGTGACAACTGACAAAAGTGGAAAAAAAAAAAAAAAAAGCTAAACAGAAAACTAAACTACTAAGGGAGGGCGAGGGGGATAGTGTTTACATACGACACAGTTTGAGGCGAGGAAGACGGGTGTTGACTGGTTACTGGAGTGAGGTGGGGGGAGTGAATAAAGCGATGCGTCGGTTTCGTGGCGCCGTGGAGGCTAAAGTGCGCGAGGGGGAAGGGGGCGCTGGTTATGGTTAAGGGAGCGGATATGGGCGTGAAGTACGGTAGTGTGGGTCCTTTGGTCTCTGTACATTGGGGTTTTTTAGGTGTTTGTAGGAAGGCAGTGACACGTTGATTATTACACGTGAGCGCGACCGACACTTTTGATTTAGTTTATATATGGCTTGGATTTGGAGGTTAGCTCCGAAATCTCCGCAAATTTGGGCTTAATTCGAACGGAATTGGCTTGTATCGTACTATTGTTTTTTCTTTCTCTTTGCGATAAGTTTATCAACCTTAAACCAATCTGGGATTTTAGGAGTTTAGGACAATAATTCACTCCGACTTAAAGCTCATTTTCTTTATATCGTATTCTGAAACTCGAAAGAAACGAAACCAACTGAAACAAACATCGGATCAGTCGCATCATCTGGAACTAATTGCAAATAACTCTGAGAAGATCCGACGGACAAGTAGTAATTGCAAAATGAGAGAAGGATCCGATAGGAAATCAGACCTACAGATCTTGATTTTTTTATTTTTTAAAAAAGAGCAGACCTCCAAATCTGATAGCGCAGACGCATTAAGTCATAAGTCACAAGATTAGATTCCCATGAAGCATTGTTTGGACATGACTTCTTGTTTGGATTGCTTGATTAGATTAGCCAGGTTCATTATGTTTATACTTTGTAACTTATTGTCTGCACGAGTTTTCTTTTAAAAGATAGGAGTCGGAGTGAGCCACCGACTTCTAACCATGTATCATGCTCGAGTATATTCTTAATATACATCCCGGTTTCGACCAAAAAAAATGTGAAGGCCCACATTTAACTTCAAGTTCCTATTTAGTATATTCAATAACTTCTCTTTTTTTCTTCAAAGAATGATTTATTTTTTAACCAAGAAAAAGCTGCCCTTCCACATATCTACATTCATTCAATAGCCTCCACATTATTTACCAGATTAAACTTATATGTTTATGACAAAATGTGGACCTTTTAAAACTTTATCTGTTCCCTAAAAAAACTTGATCTTGGCCCTTTTAAGGTAATAGTCAAGCAATCCTCTATTTATCAAATCCAAGATTAAGTTCGCTTTGGGGGGCGATGTTTCACGTTCCTTATGTTGGGCTTAATGACTAAATAAAACTCGATTTCGCACGTAAAGATTCGAATTTTGGGGCTAAAGACGATAACTTTATTATAGAAACTCGGTGTGTAGGTCGAGCAGAGTAGCCTTTAGCCTTGTATGGTGGGCCGAAGGTATTACAAGTATGGAAGAGATGCTGTACAACCTTGGTGAGTTATGGCGCCGGTGCTCGAAATATGTAATAATCTTGCCCGTGGGATGTGAAAAAAAAAAAGAGAGAGAGAAAAAACTAGCTAAAACTACTCTTATGTTATAAATTGTGTGAATTTAAGGCATGAATATAGAGAAGAAAAAAAGGGCAAGAGAAGGAGAAGGAAGGGAAGAAGGAATGAGACAATGTGCAAGAAGAACTCGGTTCATATTTTTCTGTCATACTCAACAATAACATTACAGAATTTATAATGGGAGGTTAGGTGTAATAGGACATCCACGTTTTATTTTATAACACTCCCCCTTGGATGTCATTTTACACTGGGTAGAATACGTTTAGGAAGAACTGCCTCATTAAAAACCTTACCAAGAAAAACCCAGTGGGATAAAAACTTGGTGAAGGAAAAAAGAGTGCAGTGCGTATTCTACTCCCCCTCATTTTGGCCTCCATTGATTGCTTGATATTATTGCATCCCAATCGTCCTTGTCAGCTTCTGGTGACGTGTGTTTTGTCTGATCATTTTTGTTACATCATAACTTCAATTAGACAGAGTTGGCAGCATAATCTCCATAATTTTGTCGTTGGAACGTTTATCTTCCCATCTTGCTTTTGTAGGCTCGATAATATAGCAACATCATGTGTAAAATTGTAGCTGATGTCCGTCTGTGCTTTATGTGGACTAAATAAGGAATCTACATCTACAAAAATCAACTATACTCTCTTTCGGGTTTACAGGATTACACATTTGTTATTCCCCGAAGATAAGAGCAAATACATATATTGCCAATAGGCTTATATCAAAAGCTTCAGGCTTTATGTTACAAGCAATACACATTGCACTTAGACAGGGTACTCCAGGACCAGTCTAATAGCACGGTATTTGGAAACCTCTTTTGGAATTCTAATCACTAAACATACAAATTTATTCAAACTCAAAATGATTTAAACTCAATTTTTTTTTTTTTGTAATTTCCCGGGAATTAGTTGCTTCAGGCAACTTGGATCCTTCAGGGATCTTCATGACTTATGGATCCATATTAATAAATAGGCTATAATAGCATTTACTAGATGCATTTCAAATTCATTTTATATGATGCCAGACTTATTAACATAATTGCATCCACCACAGGGGAGTAAAACTCCTCATAATTAGTACCTGGTCATTTGGGTAAAACTTTGTGCCATAAACCGTGCTTTATATCTCATATTCTTTTCCCACACAAATTTCCATTTTATGACCAGTTGAATTTTACACCTTCTGGTGTATGGACTACAGGTCCGGAAATTTCTCGCTTCGAGCGAGTCCAACACAGCCTTTAATCATGTTTCTCTATTTTGGCCAATCATACTGCGCCTACATTCGTCAAATGTAGGTTCATGATCCTCATTTTATTTAGCGCTATATTATAAACAAGTATTCCGTCGACGGTTATTTCTCGTCGGTTCCATCTTATTCCTGACACTGTAATTGAGATCTCATCATGCTCATTTATTTCAGGTACCTGAGTTACTTCTGGAAATTTATCAATTGTGTCAGAGAATCAACCTCTTCTGGAGGACTTTTAATTCTAACCTCTACTGGAGGTCTTATCTTCTCACTGGGGCCATCTTATCACTTTTGCTCCTTTTTCTTTATCGAGAATTTCTTTTCTTTTTGGAACCGAGTATAATCCATATGGATTCATTTGCATACTTATATTGTTCTTCAGGAACATCAAAACAGGAGCATTTGCAGCTGGTATATAGTCACATATTTCAAATAAATATGTCTGGCAAATGACTTACTAATCTTTTGCAAATGAATCATTTCTTAGAACTTCAGGTTCATACTAATATTCGAGGATCAAAAATTAAATATTGATAAGTCATTTCAATAATTTCTTGATCCAGCTGCTTATTTCCTCCCCCTTATGTTGGGTAATACTCTAACATTAAATTAACATACCCAACATACACAACATATATTCCCAATCTTCTTTAAGGACCAACAAAACAATGCTGTGGTGGAGAATTTTTATACTATATAATCGATCGTCCGAAGATGGGAGATACTAAGTATGTGACCATTAATCGATTAAAGGGGAGATCCGATCATGTTGGCTTGATGCATTCAAGTGTTGCTGCATATAAAATACCATTTTATCAAACAGTAACATTTCATCAATGATCCTGCAATCAATTGTCAATATGGCCCAGATCTCTTTGGGTTTATTTCCAATGATATATATTCTCCATTGATGAAATATACCAGCATTATCTAGACGTATAGTCTAGTAACATAAGTAGGGATATGTACCCGCAAGTGGCTTAATCTTCAAAATAAGTGCGCACAATGCCAACTTGCGTCACACAATAGACCATCTAGTCGATGCATCGTAAAAATTACCTAGATGGTTAACACTGTGGATTTATCAGTCCGCGTTTATATCCCTGAACTATTCTCAAACTTGCTGTTGATACTAGGCCATTCTCATCTTAGGAAGGCCGTAAAATAACTTTCGCAGCAAACAAACTCATAGAAATTCATTGATTGTAAAACTTCTGGTTTTTTAATGAATGATCCAATAAATTTCGTGCATTATTATTGACCCGGGATGGCCCATCCGGTCATGCCAAACAATAAATCCATGAACCAACTTCAAGTTGGTGCCAGCTTCAGGCTGCGCAAGCTGTGTATCTAAACATTTAAAATTGCTAGCTCCAGGCTAGTGCATTCCAGCTTCTGGCTGGATATGTTAAGTTTCAATTACTCAACTGCTAGCCCCAGGCTAGCTATATATGTGCCAATTTTAAACTTATTTCTGCCACTCATGTCGGAAAAGATCGGAATTATTGAGCAATAATTAATGTAGTGGCAGACATTTCCAAAAGCAAATCCTCGAGGATTGTAAAGTTTTGGAATTTTGCTGAATAATAATATAATCCACCGAAAAATCTTCTGGATCTTTTCGGGGACACCTGGCTATCTATGCTCAGGCTATAAAATGGGGGAGGGATTACATGGGAAGATACAAGAAAACTCATAGATATAGAAAAATTCATCAAAGCAAAGAAAAAGAAAAACTCAACCAAGACAAAAAAATGCCTTCCCCAGCTACTGTTTTCTTTGTTGAGGGTGCCTCACTAGGCAGAAGAAATAGATTGGCCTATAGCATGGTAAATGAACAACAAGAGGAGCTGCCTAATGATCTGGCGAGAATTCCTCGTTTAGTATTTGTAGATGAGCTATACTCGTCTAGGTTCTTTGTGACTCCAATGGAAGAAACTTTCGTCCTGGAGGACCAAGGCAATCTCAGGACAAATTTTTATGGCTCAGCTAACTCTATAATGTTTTTTATATCTGCGAGGATGCAGGAATTTCAGCTAGAGCCTTCATGTCAAATTTTAAATGAAAGCAGTTATTATCAGGTTTCCATGATGGCTCGGAGCGTCCCAAGGGTGACTGGGTTACCACCTACATGGCCTAAGGTACGACTTTTATTATGGAATTGCAGGGGTATAGCAAGAAGGTCTCAAGACTTTGTGCGTACCTTAAGGGATCTGAAGAATCAGTACAAGCCTAACATGGTATTGATTACTGAGACTCTATGGCAAGCAGGAGAGAATCATGGTGTGATTCCACTTCGTTTTCCTCCAACGAATCGGTTTGAGATACCTGGAGAAAACAACAGGGGTGGTATGTGGTTCTCCTGGAACGACAGTGTTAGGGTCAACATTAATGGTGAGGCTCAGAGTTTTAGGGTTAATGTTGAACCCAACAGATAGATTATTTGTTTTAATATATGTATGAGAACCATTCTTCTTTGAATGTTCTCCAGTTATGTATCCGTTTATGGAATAATAATATGCATGTTTACTTTGATCCTTTTCCATTTATTATCTCATTTATGCCCACAGGCACAAATAATTATACTGTCTTATTCGCTTCAGGGAATAAATCTGAGTCAATTCATTTGGGATCCATAATAATTCATTTTATTACTGGGGTGTCTATACTCGTGTAAATATAGGGTCTTCTGGATCATATTAAAACATGCGTTCTTCAGGAACATATTCGAATTTATGCTCTTCTGGAGCGTGTTAATCATTTTTCATTTATACGGTCTTCTGGATCATATTAAAACATGCGTTCTTCAGGAACATATTCGCATTTATGCTCTTCTGGAGCGTGTTAATCATTTTTCATTTCGAGATGTCATAATATGTTATATTGACATCCACACATATAATTCTCCCCCTGTGGATGTCAATTTGGCATAGTCGTCGAGACTAATGCTTCAGGCATTATTCTAAGAAACAATTATAAAGTACTGAAAAGTAAATAAAAATAAATTGCAATGCGTAATAATTTAAACTGAAAATAAATTGAATATAAAATAAATTGCTCCTTCAGGGTAAGCAAGTATAATATCCACCTTCTGGTGGTCATATAATTTCCATCTTCTGGTGGTAATAGTGTGTATTTTCGATTTTTCTTTGAAAGGATCTTCAGGATCTTTTGAACGGTAAGGCTTCCAGTCTTCGTTTTTTTTCGTTTCCCGAGTCTTCTGGACTCTTATATTTAGTCTTTCAGACTATTCTCATTTAAATGCATTTTCGCATTTAATGCCCATTATAAATTTCTTCCAGAAATTTTAAGAGCCTCAAATTCAAATAACATAATTTAATAAGTAAATGCTTAATAAATAAGGAAGGGGCCTATAATAAATTATCCCAAGTAAAAATAAATGACAGAAAATTAAATGATGGGCCTAGTACGAGCCCATATTAAGCATAAAATTAAAGGCAAGGTAATTAAATACAATGGGCCCTATAGCGAACCCACTAAAAAATTAAATTGCAGCAAAATAAAAGCGATGGGCCTTATACGAGCCCAATTAAAAATGTAAAGAAATAGGCGGCTTAGCCGGCCATTATGGGCCTTTTATGAGCCCAAATAAAAGCATAAATAAAATTAAAGGCATGAATTTAAATGCAGTGGGCCCTTTAATAGCCCAATCGGAATTTAAATAAAAACAAAAAAATATGCTTACTCGATAAATCTTTCAGCAATAATATATATAATATATATTACTAATATCCGTTACTATTCCGGTATGTATATGCCATTAGCCTTCTGGGCTCGGCGGGGAAAAACCCAAGGCGTCGGATTCCGATCAAACACTTCGGGGTTCGTCGGATCGGCCAAAAACGCTATTCACGGTTGCCAGATTGGTCAAAATTACTATTCATGATCGCCGAAAAATAGCTATTCACGCCTTCCGGACCTGCCGGGAAATAACCGAGGTATAAAATTCCGACCAACACTTCGGGGTTCGCCGGGAAAAATTCGAGGCGTTCGGATTTCGGTCAAAATTACTATTCACGATCAAAATCACGAGGTCTCAAATTCCGACCAAACACTTCTGGGTTTGCCGGTTTCCTGCCAAAATCACTATTCACGGTCGCCGGAAATTACTATTCATGGTGCCGGAAATTACTATTCACAGTCCGGATAATTTCTATTCACCGTGTCGAATCATTACTCCGAGGCTCATCGTGAGCTCACAATACATTTAATTATCCAAAAACAATATTAATTTAAACATTTAATCACACAATAACATCATTAATTAAACAATAATAAATTCATCTAGGACAAAATCGGAAATTTTAATAATTGAAGGACTAAAATGTAAGAGCTTACCTGCATAAAAGAGAACTCCAGGGACTAAAGTGTAAATCCGAGTTCTGGTACATATCCCCCCTTTTTTTTCTTTTTTCTTTTTATTTTTTTTTATTTTTTTCAGTTTTTTTTTAACGGACTGGGCTTACACAATGCTGGCCCAGGTCTGTGTACTGTGCAAGCCCAGGCCCGTACTTTGTGAAAAAAAAAACCGGCCCGAACACTATACAAGCGCAGGCCCATCAGTTCTGGCCCGCAACCCGTTGGATCGGCCCGACCCGTACGGGTCTTCTTCTCCAACTCGCGGGTCGCGAGCCTTGGCGAGTTGCAGGCTGTGACGACGGGCGGGGCGTGGTCGGAGGCGCGGCGCGATGCAAGGGATGAGTCGCGGTGCTGCTTGGCGGCGGTCGTCAGAGGCAGTAGGGGGCGGCAACGGCGGTGCAGGCTCGGGCGGCAGGAAGTGGGTCGCCGGTTTCCACGTCGGGTCTTTCCTTCCTGCCGACGCGTCAGGCGGCGGGAGCCGATGGGAAGGACGGCGTCAAGCTCGCGACGGCGCGACGCGTCTGACGGTGGCTGTGGTGAGATGAGAGGCGGCGCCGGTCGGGTCCGGATGAACAGTAACAGAGGGAAGGGAGCTTTTGAGGTGACGAACTGTTTGGTCGTCTTCTTCCTTTCTTTCGGTTTTTCATTTCTTTGGGTAGAGAAAATCGTGCTGATAACGTGTTATAAATTGTGTGAATTTAAGGCATGAATATAGAGAAGAAAAAAAGGGCAAGAGAAGGAGAAGGAAGGGAAGAAGGAATGAGACAATGTGCAGGAAGAACTCGGTTCATATTTTTCTGTCATACTCAACAATAACATTACAGAATTTATAATGGGAGGTTAGGTGTAATAGGACATCCACGTTTTATTTTATAACATCTTAAAAATTTTAGGAGACAAGAGAAAAATATAAAGAGTAAGGATAACAAAAGAGTAAAGTAAGTAAATGTGTGTGTGTATAAGTGATTGTGTGTGCTCTCTTCCCCTTTTATATTGTTTAGAGGCCAAACACGTTAATATCAAACTCTAGTAACTTTAGGGGGCTAAAGACAATAAGTGGCATACCTTTTGCACTCACTACCTCTCACTATCCATTCTTCTTGTCAGATTGTGATAAAATTGTCCTCATCTTTTTTCTGTCCGCAATCTGTATGCTACTACTCCTTATTTCTTCACATAAGAGATTAGTGTCACGGCCCAAGAGTGTGGCGCAGAGGATGCACACTCTCACTGTGCGGCACAAGCAAGATCGTCCCTTAACTTGTAAGCCTACACACGCAAACACACAGAAGAGAGAGAACCAAGAGAATAATAAAGTAACAGAAGTAATTGGGAGAAGACTCGTTATTATTATTAATAAACCATTAACAACAATACACGCCCAACAACTCCCCCTCACGCGTTCTATTTATATAGGTGCCGCAAGGTTTCAACCCTTCCCCTACAAATAATAGGATTCCTATCACAACTAGGTTTCCTACCACAAGTCTATTCCTATTAGGATTCAAAGTGGCCAGCTCAAATCTAATAAGAGTAGTTCAGCCCACACGCGCACCAGCAAGCCCAAGGAAACCCTTTGTGCCTTGGATTCCTGGGTTGTGACATTCTCCCCCACCTATTCTGGCAACGTCCTCGTTGCTGTTCGACGATAATCAGCTATCCTTCGCCCGAACTTCTACAATTTGTGCCCGCCTATCCATCTTGCTCCACGACTTCCCCTCCATCGCACAAGATACTCGACCACCGGTGTATCCGTACCGTGCCTCCGAATAAGTCTGTCCGCCAAAATCTGCACAATAGGCGTCCTCCTAACCTGTATAGCTCTAACCCTTGACCTCGTCCCTAGCATAACTCGCATCACCGTAAGAGCCTGCTTGTCTTTCAAAGCATCCTTACGCGCCGCGTACAAAGCATTGCTGTCAGACCTGGACCGGCCTGGCCGGTTGAATCCAGGTAATCGTGACCTGGAGACAATTTCGGGTTTTTTACCCCTAGGTTTCCGGGTTTATTGACCCATTTCTGGTTTTCTCCGGGTTAAAAAGACAAAAATTTCAAAATTTTGCCTTGGTCATGATTAGACCTTTGGTTGGACCTTAATTAAAAAAATTATATATTTTTACTATTAATTTTAATACCGGTCAGACCCTGGTTAAACCCCGATTAACCTCTAAACTCGCGACCCGGCCATTGAAATAGGTCAATGGTCGGCCCAGGTTTTATAACCTTGGTACAAAGTAAAGTCTTGCTTGTCCCCGTGAAGTACTATCCTTCCTTCCTTAGCAAAGACTTCAGCCCGTTTCTTCGAAAGAAACTCCATCCCAAGAACCACTGAATAGTCATCCATCGTCACCACAGTGAAGTTAACCTTGTCGTGCCACTTGCCTATGTCAACCTTGACATCATGTGCAACTCCAATAACGGGTTGTTCCCTCGCATTTGCCGGCTTCATGACACTGTCATCAACCTTCCTGTACCGAACTCCCATTCTCTTGGCCACATCCACCTCCATGAAATTGTGAGTTGCCCTAGTATCCACTAAGGCATCCAGCTCTTCCCTATAAATTGATAACTTAAGAAACATCCTCCCCTTATCTTGCACATGCTTGGACAAATCCATGGCTCCTAGTATCTTCAAAGTAGCCATCTTGACATCAGCTTCTCGGTCATCCTGAGAGTCCGCATCTACACGCTTCACTGCCGATAGTCTGTTCTTCTTTGGACAGTCGATCTTCCGATGAGGCCCCTTGTAGAGAAAGCACCAAATGCTACTTCCTTCCTGCTTGACATTCTCCCCACTATCTTTGCCAATGACGTCCCGTGTTGGCGATCGTTTTCTCCCTCGTGCCACAGTGAACTCCATCAAGGAATCAGCAATGGCAATGGCCTCCTAAAATGTCTTCGCTCCTCGTCGATCTAACTCATCCTGTGTCCATCATTTTCAGACTACCCATGAAAGCATAGAATGCCTCTGTCTTTGGTATGTTGATCTCCAATAGCAACTCTTGGAAATCTTGAACATCCTTTCGAATACTATCCCCCTGCTTGAGTGTCCGCATCTTGTCTCGCGCCTCCCGCTCAGCATGTTGTGGATAGAACTATGTCTTGAGTTCTGCTTTGAACCCATCCCATGAAGGTAATACCCCTCCACTCCAGGACTAGACACCCTGCACCGCCACCATAACTGTGCAGCCTCAAAAAGATACACTACTGCCTTTTGCACCTTCTCTGGTTCCTCGGTTATGCCCAACCTAGCAAGGTATGTCTCCACCTCGAATAAAAACCCATCAAGCTTCCTAGCAGACTGCAAACCATCATATCCTTGTGGCTTTGGAACCTCAACTTTAGCTCTAGGCTTTGTCGAACCCTATACACCACCTGACACCAAGCTTGCAAGTGTCGCCTTGCAAAGTACCACGTCCTCCTTGAGCGCTTTCTGATGCTCTAAGCCTACTTCGACTCTGGATAAACGAACCAGCAAGTCACCAACAGTGGTTTTCAGCTCCCGCCTGAACTCTTGTCTCAGTTCATCGGCCATTTGTTGCAAAGTACCATGTCCTCCTTGAGCGCTTTTTTATGCTCCAAGCCTACTTCGACTCTAGACAAATGAACCAGCAAGTCACCAATAGTGGTCTTCAGCTCCCGCCTGAACTCTTGTCTCAGTTCATCGGCCATCTGTTGTAGTGCCCCTTACAGCCAATTCTTTGTACCCTCCAAGTCCTCCAGCATTCCTTCCTTCTTGATTTGAAAGACCCCAAACTGATCCATGAGATCCGTCATCTGTTTATCCAAGGAAGTCCAAGGATTCACCAATTGCAACCGATGTTTCTTCTTGGGTTTGGATTCGTAGCTTTCCTTTGGATGTCTACGCTCTTAGTCATCCTCTTGCACATTATCCTTCTCTGTCCCATCTTTGGTAACAAAAGATCTTGCCAACTCGTTCGTTGGCTCAACCATCCTCTCTACACAAAGTGTGCCTGTGCTTAAAACCTGTATCAAGGCAACACCACCTCCACAAACAAGTTGTTAATACCACAACTCAAAATAAGCACCCAAGTACTACTTTTCTGCGCAAGGAACCAGCCCCTTCTCTGCCCACAGTAGTCACTTAGTCTACTCCAAAGCTCCACAAACCTTGCTGTCTAAAATCCCAAGCCAATCTACACCCTCCCAACAAGATGCACGAATCGGCCAGCAAAGAAAACAAACAACAAGATTGCACTTTGTCCAAGCACCAACAAAAATCGACTAGGCTAAAAAAAAAGAGAACAAATAATACGACTTAATTCAATTCTTGTTTGCAAAAAAAGGATAAAAAAGATTTCGTACCAATTAGCCTTGCTGCAGCCCAATCGCACCAAATAGCACACCAATTAGCGCGCCCACGAGCCAATTAGCGCACCCAGCCGAGCCAATTACCTCGCCCACTGAACCACTTAGCAAGCCAATTAGCATGCCCAACGAACCACTTAGCAAGCCAATTAGCGCGCCCAGAGAACCCACCAGCGAGCCAATTAGCACGCCCAGCCGCACCCACCAGCGAGCCAATTAGCGCCCCCGGACCTGCACAAGTTGAACCAATTGGCGCGACCAAATTTGCACCAACGAACAAATTGGCGCCCCCAGATCTGCACCACAGCGCACCAATCCGTACCAACAGCGAACCAATCGACACTAACAGCAAGCAAAGCTCCGCTACCACTTGTCACGGCCAAAGAGTGTGGCGCAGCGGATGCACACTCTCATCGTGCGGCACAAGCAAGATCTTCCCTTAACTTGTAAGCCTACACAGACAAACACAGAGAAGAGAGAGAACTAAGAGAATAATAAAGCAAGAGAAGTAATTGGGAGAAGACTCGTTATTATTATTAATAAACCATCAACAATAATACACGCCCAACAACTCCCCCTCACGTGTCCTATTTATATAGGTGCCGCAAGGTTTCAACCTTTTGCCTACAACTAATAGGATTCCTATCGCGACTAGGTTTCCAACCACAAATCTATTCCTATTAGGATTCAAAATGGTCAGCCCAAATCTAATAAGAATAGTTCAGCCCACACGTGCACCAGCAAGCCCAAAAAAACCCTGTACGCCTTGGATTCCCGAGTTGTGACATTAGGCCTCTGCAAATTCATCGACTATGTCTTGGATCTGCAACCCGTCGACCAGATCCTAGGCTTTGAAATTTGTGGGTCTGTAATATTTTTAACTGCAACATTATCTAACAAAGTTCAATCCTAATTGACATTCATGCTAATGAATGAATTTCAATTGTAATGAATGAATTCCCTTCATGAGGTATACCAGAGATAATTTTTTTTTGAAATTATAATAGCTGAAAAATTAATTAGAAAAATTTAAAAATTATTTTGTTAAAATATGGGCTTTTTTATCTTGTCCTTTAAGTGCACATGATAAATTCTTTAAAAAAGAAGTAAATTTCCACAATTTGTGAGTTTTATTTCTTTAGTGACTAGAATAATCCTTACATTGTCATATATTCGATTAACTTCACAAATCATTCTTTAACATAAACAAGATTATTCCAATCACTAAAATATAAAATTTTATTAATTGTAGAAATTTATTTCTAAGGACATATAGAACACAAGATAAAAAAAAACCCTCAAACATTATCGAGTTTGAGGCAAGCCCATGACGTCTTCGAACATGAAAGGGCGACCCATAGGCATTGTAGTATTATTTAGGAATCCAACACCCTTCCCTTCTTTCTCTGGCCTATCATCTTCCATTTTTCAAACCAACGATGCGAATTAATTTATTTCGACAAAAAGATGCCATTTAATTTAGAATCCAAGACTATTAGATTTTTCTTCTTTTGTCGAACAAAGACTATGAGATTTACTATTAATACAATTCTAACATATAACAGTTGTTAACTTGAACGATACAAAACTCAGTACCCCTTAGATGAACGTCCCGAATTCGAGCATCCTCCTTTAACTGCTTATATTTAGCCTGAGTAAATTCTATCGAATCCACAAATCTCATCTCCGAGCGATCAAGAATATCAATGGTGCTCTCAACCTACTACACCATTGGGTGCAGGCTCAAGGTACTCTTTTAGGAAAGAGGGTAGCAGGAGGTTATGTCATGTGGATTTTAAAAATAAAAAGAATGCAAAGAAGGTTATGTGATTTGATACGAGAGAAAGGCAGCCTAATGCTTCATTCACTTGTCTTTCATTGGAATTAACACATTTTACATGCACGATCTAATCAAATTAGAGAACTAAATCTTGAGATTCTTTTGTGATAAGCTGCAAAACAAAAAGAGGCCAGCCTGGCAAGTTTGGAGATTTGAAAATTCCACGTTCAATTTTAATCCTACGGTGGAACCCAAAAGAAAAAGAATCATTCAGTGGTTTCTTATAGCTTGTGTTCATTTTTGCGTGCAAGTTACTAATGTTTTTTTAAAAAAATTTCAATAAGGTATCAATTTGATTTATCATAAACGTTGCTAAAGTTCTAACAACCTTTCCCCACAATATTTGCCTCTGACTAAAAATATAAAAGACAAGGAGGAGGAAGAATCACGTGCCTCTGACTCTCGGAAAAGCGACGGCTCAGAATACAATTGGGCCCAAATCACGTGCCTCTGAAAATCGTAATCCCGCAATAAAGCTTCGAATTGAGGCATCTACCTTCGATCGACACTCTTCGCTACGGGATTAAGCATTACAGAATTACTACAAGTGTCGATCCCGGTTGATAGTTATCATTATTGCGAAGTGAACAACAACACAATTGAGTACAACGTTTCTGATTCAACGACCTGCCTACAGTTTGAAAGTTGAAAATGGGTCAAACCACAAACTATAAAGGGACGTATAAACGGCAAGAGGAATGCTAGCAACAGTCATCAAGGAGCAGGAGTCGTTAAGGGACCCCTTAGACCCTTAGTCGCTCATTGTCACGTAGTAAGTTTTTTTTATTCATTTTGAAATAATTATCAGTTGTTTTTGTATAATCTTTTTTTTTGTTTTTTTTGGTATAATCATTAAGAGAGACTATTTCACAATTACTAAACTATTAATATTTATTCTTATCTAACATACTATTTCTCTCTCTTTACATAGTTAAGTCAAAATAGCTATAAATATTGAGAAAAATATGTAATCAAAGAAAAATATATTTAAAAATATACGTAATTCAAGAAAATATAGTAATTAAAATAAAATAAAAATATATGGAAGGCAAATAAATTGTTTAGGCACATGAAACATATCATTCAATAATAATAATAATAATGAGAACGATATAATAAAACTAATTGAATTCTACCATATAGGAAAACATAAATTCTTTTATAATAGTACTACGCTAAGTTTTTTGTTCTATAATTAGGAAACTTTCTCTAATTTAAAATTTATTCCGACCATTCTTTTCTTAGGTGTAGTATTAATAGTTTATTCTGAATGAAAATCTATCTCTTATAATGATAAAGATAAATATTAATGGTAGTTTTAGTTTATTCTTATTATATTTCTCTCTCCTTAAACCAGAAACGCACATAATGAATTAAAGACTCATTACTCATTACGTAGCAACCAGGAATGCGCGACTGTCCAAGTGACTGTCGGTCGCCGCATTCCTCTAAAGGCAAGGGCAAATAGCCTATTTCTAATTAATTGGACCGAGTTCTCTAGCTCTATTGTCTTATTTCTAGTACACCAACTCAACACATGAAACAGTCATTCATAACAACATATGCATGTACATTGTAGCTAAATGAAGAACAAATGCACACATAAAGTATGGGGAGGCAAGCATTTTGCTTTTCCACAACAGTCAAATGGCATTTTTTACCTAGGCCACTTTCACCTATTTATTTTACTACACCATTGTTCGTACACTACACATTTTCTTCCCTTGAGCAATTTTTTAACATTCAAGACGGAATTCCTTCAACATCCTTTCTGGTCTCGCCACTTTAGATAAACCAGTCCTGCATGGTAATGAGTATAAGCCCCAGCCACCACAAGTATGTGGAAGAGTTGATGACTATGCCCAGCGATGTCAAATTTCCCTGGCATCCATCTTTCTGGGATTCTTGTAGCATAAACTAGTGCTCCGAGGCTATAAAAAAGTCCCATCAAAACCTCATATCCAGTGGTGTGGAGGGCCTCAGGCTGGTTCCAGAACAAGATGACCTTGTGCAAGATAGGCGCTATACCAGAAAAACCCATGCAGCAGAAAAGGGATGCACGAGTGGTACGCCACTCGGGTTTCTGGAACGTTGGCAGGAGAGAGAACAAAATTGTGGATATTCCCAGGATGGTTATGAATCCCAAATAGAGATAGCAGAAGAAGGGATAACACATGAACGAGTAGAAAACAGGGGGATAAAAAGACGTGGATATAAGGGCTGCTATTCCTGCATAGTCAACCCTGAGCATGATGTACGATAACCGTGCAGAGTGGCAAGAGAAAAGGTGGCAGGTGCTGCTAGCAAGCAAGCAAAACATTGCGCCGCCCAAAAACGCAAAGAACGGCCACCGTGTAATTGGCCTCACCGTCAAGGGTGCTATAATGTTTGCAACATCCTCCTTCATGCTACGCTGCGTTTAAGGTAAAGATGAAACAAGTATTAATTCCATGAAGTTCCAATATAGAAAGACAAATTCACCAAGAAACAGTTGGTGAAAGCACAGCTTCTTCATGCCTATATTTCTACACTGGATATAAAAGTACCAATTAATTGGCCTCACCGTCAAGGGTGCTATAATGTTTGCAACATCCTCCTTCATGCTACGCTGCGTTTAAGGTAAAGATGAAACAAGTATTAATTCCATGAAGTTCCAATATAGAAAGACAAATTCACCAAGAAACAGTTGGTGAAAGCACAGCTTCTTCATGCCTATATTTCTACACTGGATATAAAAGTACCAATTAAAATAGCTGTCATTATCAACATCACTAGATAATTCCTGCTGTAATCATTTGAACCCTAAGCTAGCACCTCGTTGAGGCACCATTCCTATCATCGAAGAAAATACACATTCCCTCTTCAAAGACAGGATATTTTCGCTCTTTAAAAACCTATTACCATTGTAGAAAAGTTTATGGCCAAAGCATTAAAAGAAAAACCAAAATTCTGCTCCCATTACCATCATGTAATAACCAATTGAGAATGATATCATAAAGTATGTTGTTTCATACTGATTGCTTCAGTAGAAACACCACAAGAGCACAAGATAATCAAGTCTCGCTGGCCTTCATCAACCAACACAGACTAAAGGGCAGTTACAGTAGACAGTAATCCATTTGCAGTTCGGAGACTTTTCCTGGATGGCACAGTGACAGGATACACATCAAGAACATGGCAATGATAACATTGGCACACGGAAAGCACCCTGATACTGGCCCACTAAGTATATATTGATAGTGCCAACAAATACCCTGTTCTATCATCTAGACCAATGAATAGCCACATTACTCCATCAGTCTTTAGTTTCTACTAGGGGTGTAAACGAGTTGAGCTACTCACGAGCTACTCAGATTCGTCTCGGTGGATACTCGAACTCGACTCTGTGCTTATCGAGCTCGAGTCGAGCTAGAACGATTATCGAGTCGAGCTCGAGCTTACCAATACTCGGCTCGCCAAGCTCGCGAGCATTATCGAGCTTTGCCCAATTATAGGCTTAGGGTGGCTAGGCTTTGTAAATATTGATTTTAAGTCATATGTTTGGAAAAAAATTGGGTCATGGCCCAACCACTACGAGCCTTAACGAGTCGAGCTCGAGTACTAGCAAGACCTAACGAGCTCGAGCTCGAGCTTCAATATAGAAGCTCGATGGAGCTCGAGCTTGTGTTTTCCTTAACGAGCTCGAGTCGAGCTTGGCACTACTCGGCTCGACTCGACTCGTTTACACCCCTACTAGCTAGGTCATCTCCTTCACAAGCGCTAAGTACTATCCATGCCATGATTATGGATCTTCAGATAAAATAAAATTTCCTTTCTGTATTTAAGTTTAGCCATTGGTTTCACTAATTACGATATCAGATCATATAACCAAGAAGGAAAAGAAAAAATTAAATCGATTATGATAAATAACCAAGTTACCAAGCTATGAGCTCTCATATGCCATCACCAATTAATTCATGGATCTTAGCATCCCTGCAATATCTGCATTTTGAACAAGTAAAGTCTGACTTGACCATCAACCATTTTCTCAACAACGTAAAGCATTCCTAGATAAATATCTTTCCAGCATGCCATTGTTTCTAGCACCAGCAGCTCTCTTCCACCTCTTGTAGATAGAGAGCAGCACATACGGCCATAGCATAGATAGTCTCTGAAACAATGTATAATAATTGAACACTTCATGATACTGGAAAGCCATGCTAGATCTTATGCAAAAATCTAAACGATATCAAGGGCAATTAGTAAAACAAATCACTTTAGTAGCCACACTAGGATTCACTAGGAAGACAAATCAATTTGATTTAAGGAAGAGAAAGGCATTACCAGAACACAAATGTTAGTTTGGTTTCCATGGGAGAATCTCTCAGGCAGGCAATTGTATAAAAGTTCCATAACATGCCAGCCTGATAGAGATTGAAGCAAATCCATAGAAGGCAATGTATTCTTTAACTCTTCTCTAATCCTGTGTAGATCAGGCATGTTCGGCAATGAAGGTAGGCAGGCATGCAATCTGTGCAAATCTGCCTTCAAGACCTCTGGAAGTTGTAGAGAATGAAGATCAACAACTTTTGGAACTTTCATTGCAGTGTATATGGTCAAGGAAAGAAAAAGGAAGAACCCAATAAGATGCCTGCGATCAATAGTATGATTGTGGACAAGTCAGCAGCAGAATATATAATTTCTGACAGAGAATAAAGCAATGACTAAATTAGAGCCATGTCAGAGAAAATTCAGAGAAGCGTAAAATTATTTTGTCAGAACTCAGCATAGTTGCGGAGAAGGATAACAGAATGGAGTGGGTCAACTATGCCTACCAAAATTCTGAATATAAAAGTTTAGCTTCAGCTCTATAAAGTCAAAATCAGGTTTTCACATTGGAACTTCAGGATTTCGACAGCAGTAGCTCTTTGTGGTAGCAAGTCCATACCGAGGGAAACACAGACCTGCTACTTGCATTAACTAAATATTTCAAAATGATGCTTGAAACCTGTCCAATTAACTTGAAGTTCATCGTTTTCTTAGAAAGATAAAGACATCTTACATCTTATGCCACGTTCTACCTATAGAAATTGCACAGGAGACATCAATGCACTAAATTCCGCACATCAAACAGGAATGGATAAAAATCGAAAATGCATCATATCTTCTATCAGGAACCAAACTGCCATAAACAAGGAGGCAGCATACCAACCAATACACAGAGACACAAACCAAGTCGTTTAAGGATTCCATTTGTATACAGATAAACAACTTACGTCCAAACGTTCAGCGTCTCATTGTGGATAGTAAACATACTAAGTAGAATCTGCTTCACTGGCCATTCAGCACGGTAATGGCCAACAATGTACTCATTGTCCCTCAAATATCCAGGCAAAGAATGGTACTCTACCAGCTGATACTTTACTTTCTTCCACAATCTCTTCCCTTTGCCTTCTTTTGGAGAGCTTACTTGAAGCTTCTCCATGTTTTCAGTCATAACAGTTGAATCTTCACTGATTTGATCGGCACCACCCATCCCTGTCAAGGCAAACGCATGCAATACCTCAGGTATCGGAAGCAACAACAATAGGCGAATAGTGAATCCATAAAATTTGGCAACAGAGACAAAACCCCATTTCAAGATTCAAAATAACATTCGACGATTAGGGTGTCTTGGGTTTCACTTCACAAGCGTAAAACCATTATCTTTAATATATAACAAAAATATCTACACTTGGGTCGGGTGGTGGGAACTGGGAAGGTCATTATTATTGAGATGCACCTTTTAACTCACCAAGCTTTGAACACAAAGCATGCAAGGAAGAAGATCAAAATGTTTGCATTTACTCGTCCAAGAAACATATTCCAAATCAGTTTCATAGAATGATCAAAGAAATATCAGGAATTCCATAATCGGTCGTGAGTAACGATGGAAAGGAAAAAAGAAAAAAAAGTAAGGATTACCAAAATTTACCTGAAATAAGAGAAACGCCACCTGATATCAAATACCCGGGTGGGCTGAGATTGAAGAACCGCCACCTGATATCAAATAAACCAGGCGGGGAAGTCCCTGAAGCAATCAATATATATAAAAGAATTCCACAAAAACTCAGGCAAAAGGCGACAAGGAAAGAAAAAAAAAGGGAAAAATGCGTTTTGGGGATGGAGGGTGGGGGCAAATCTGATGATGAGAACTGGAATAGGGCTTAACGGAACCAACCAAGGAAAGGAAAGAGATGCTCTTTCGGTTTTCGGGAGATGCGGAGATGCCAAAGATGGTGGGGACTGGTGGCGTCAGCTGGTGGGTGCCAACTGCCAAATTGGTTTCCAATTCTTGTCCCTCATTAATCGATAACCACTATGACGACGATAACACAGAACGAACAACAATCGAATCCGATCAATCAAATCAATCGAGGTTATATATATTTATGTTCAAACATTGCTACATGTGTATATGTACTCGATGCTTTTTTTTTTTTTGGCGGTGGCGGTGGGGGCCTTCGTTTTAACGATATTTCTGTTGGGGTTTGATGATGAAAGGACGCATCTCTAGTTTCGCTTTCCACCAAATTCAACCACAGAGGATTGCTTTAAATTTAATAAAACTTCCTTTTTATAAGGGAAATGTGATACGTACTTTGTCTTTTTAGCATTTTTTTCAAATAGTGGGGATGATTTCTTAATCCGATAAAAGTTTCTGTCTTTTACGATATGTTTTTCTCAATGGTTATGGTTGGCTGGCTATGATGGGATCTTATTCTTATGCTACTTTATTTTAACACTTTTTGAAGTCGTGGACCTTAAAAAGAAGTTAATTTAAGTATATTATGTGTCGTGGCATAAGTACGTATCGGTATCCTAACATTTGATGCACAATGAGCTACTCCGTTCCTTTTTAATTGATGTTTAAGGTATTTATACACAAATTAAGAAAGATAATTAATAGTCTAGAATCTAGGATTATTTGACTAATTTACTTTTATTTTATTTTTAATAAAATTAAACAACCTAGATATAATTGTTATGTAAAATTAAGGATAAATATGAAAAAACTTCAATTAATGCTCATTGAGAATTGTAAAGCGTCAATTTTTTTGGAATAAATTTTTTCCCCTCAAACGTCAATTAATTCGGAACGGAGGGAGTATTGGGCAAATCAACGATGTTGAACACCAAAATTTAAAAAATTCAGGATTGGGTAAGGATTGGCCGAGTTTTCTAGTAGTCACGTTTTTTTCTATTTCGAACAAAAAGTCTTGTAGCCAAGCATAGTTAAGATAAGAAGTTGGGTTAATGGTATAAATAGTACCCGAACTAGTTCAAATTCGTCAATTGTATACTCCGACTTTTTTTTCCATCAATTATATACCTGTACTTTTGAAATTTGGTCAATGGTGTATCTCGGGCAGCATTTTGATGATGTGGCACGCTGCCCGCCAATAACTTGTGTCAGTTTGCCCCCTAGATTTCAAATTTAATCATGTAGGTCCATTAGAATTATACAATTAAGTCCTTAAATTTTATTCATACCCAATCAAATTCTTTTTTAGAACGATAATACGATAATTTAATTTTTTTTACTTTTATATATAATTATTATTTGTGCAATATTTAATATTATAATTATTTTTTATACATGATTAATTTTAATTATATTAATAAATTATAATTATTCACAAAAGAAATTAAAGAATTCAATACTTTTATAAAATGGTCTCTTATAATAATAATAATACTAATAATCGTAATAATAATTTATTATATATATTTAGTTATATAAAATTTAATAATGTTCACATATAATTTAATAGTTGGCATTTATTATTTTTGTTTCGTTTAAAATATTTCTTTTGTAAGTGCTCCAACTGTTGGGCCATGAATTTATTTTTCAAAAATCATATTATTATAATACATAGTAAGTGGGTCCCCTTTTGTATTATTTTCTGAATTTCAAAATTCTTATATTGTTAAAATTAATAAGGTAAAGCATCTCCTTTATGTATTGAATCTTTCAATTAAATTTTATCTAATAAATTATTACAATTAAGTAATTTAATTGAATGATTCTTAGGACTAGATAATATATACACATTAATTTATAAATATAACTAGTTGTGTATTACAACACTTATTATAAAAAAATAATTATATGCTTATTACTTTAATAAAAATATTATATATACTAAAAATAATTTAATCAAATATTGTGTAAATAATAATTACATATAATGCCAACACTATTTGTAGTGTAGTGGCATCTCCCTTGGATTGGGTTCCAAGGGGTCATGGGTTCGATCCGAGTGGGCGGGATTGAAGGGGAATTTTGGGGGGGTTGGGGTTTGGGTTATTTATGTAATTCTGATGTACAAAAAAAATAATTACATATAATACTAAGGATTAACTCTAAATAATAAAAAATATATGGACTAAATTATATACTAATAAAGGACTTATATGATTAATTAAGAAACTCAGGGACTAAATTGCTATTCACTATTAACGAGCAGCACGCCACGTCATCAAAGTGCTGCACGAGGTATACAATTGACGCAAACTCACTAACTACGGGTACATAATTGACGGAAAAAAAGTCGAGATATATAATTGACGAATTTGAACTAGTTCGGGTACCATCTATACCATTAACCCATAAGAAGTTCATACTATTTGTTCTCGTTAGATTCTCATTGCGTATATATATAGAAGTATTGAGTGGTGATAAAAAAAAAGCATTTATATCAAAAAAATATCTATATTATTTTAATATAATTTTTTTTAAAAAGTGAACGAAAATAACACTAAAAGTTACTTTAATTTTTTCGTTGTTTGTTTTTGAAAAAATTTCCTTTAATGTGGACGGAATGAGAGTTTAGATGTATATTTTGCCAATGAGTTTCAATTTTAAACAAATATTAAGAGAATAGGGTTTTTCTATCTTGTGCCCTAGGGGCATATGATAAGTCACTAAGAAAAGAAACAAAATTTCACAATTAATGAGCATTATTTTCCTATAGACTAAAATAACCCTTCTATAAAGGTGATTTGTGTAATGTAATTAATGTAAGACATAACAATAACAATGAAAGGCTATTTTAGCCTACTAGACCCAAGAAGGTGGTCCAAACTTGTACTCAACCCAAAAAAGGTGGTCCAAACTTTCCAGATTTGGTAATTCTTTGCAACCAAGGAGTTGACATGGCGCAACAATACCAAGCTGAAGATTTAATGAACTGAAGTCAACTAGGACTTTAAAGAGCCGTTGCAGTGCCTTTCCCCCCACTCAGATTCTATAAAGAGGGTCCATTACACCTCTGACTCACTCTAGCTATTGTGCAAGATCTGAGTATATACGTGTACTAAGAATCTTGGTATCTAATCTGGTTTTTCTGCTTGCTTTGTAAAACACATTCAAAGGGTAATTTGTAAGCAAGTCTTGGATTAGATTTGATGGGTACTCAAATCTAGGATTAGATTTGAGGGTAGGTTAGAGCTTAGCCTGTAAAAATCTTGTAAAGGTTCGAGCTTAGCCTAAAAAAGCTTGTGATTGTAAAGGTTAAGGTTGAACTCGCAAAAACCGAAGGATAGTGAGTGTTTGAAATCCTAAAGGGAGGAACCTTTAGATAGTAGAGTATCTGGTGAGGGGGAACCAGTCTAAATCACCTGTGTCCATTCTCTCTTACTCTCCTTAATTGTATTCTTATTTGACAGCACTCGCTAAGTGCTATAAAGATTTGGTACCACAAAAGCCAAATCTTGTCTGTCCGAAAAAGTTCAAAGCCTAATTCACCCCTCCTTTCTTAGGCACTTTTGGGCCAACATAGATAGGATGTTGAAGTATTCCAAAAATTTGTACTTAATGTTAGAAATTCTAAAAAATATTGTCTAAATACAAAGAACACTAAGAGACATAGTCTTTATAGCATGGAATTCCGATGATTTTTAAAACTCCAAGAGACATAGTTTTAATACCATAGAATTCTAAGAGTTTGTATTTAATTTAGAAATAAAATTTTAAAAATTTTCATAAAATATTTATTAAATAATAAAGAATGATTATCATATTAAATTATATCATATCATTTGAGAAATTGGCATGTGTACAAATGGCCACGTGACATAATATTTTCTATTTCTGTAGAAATACGGGTCTCTGATGAAACGCCCCGACCCGTATTTACCGTACACAGTAAACACGTGCCGGAACTGTGACGAGCCAACCAAAATAAGACCAGCATACAATGTATATAACAGGAACACGGGCTCAACAGCCCAAAATAGAAAACATCATAAATAACTCAACCGGCCCAATGGCCCAATAATAATAAAAGTATGCACAACGGAAGACTTTAATAACTCACAAACACTGTATGCGACACTGATGCAAACTATGGATCCAAGCCCTGTCCAAGGGATAACGCTGCAGCCTGTCTGGAATGCACCAAACCTGTACAACAAATAACTCATCCTACGGGATGAAAGCCCGCAGGTGAGGGGTGAGTCCGAAGTGCTCACCGACGAAGGAAAGACAATCAATATGCACACTATAAAACTCAAGGTCCAAAAACAGGCAAAAACCGCCAAATACATACCAAACCGAAAGACTGGACCCAAAACCCGGTCCAAGACCAAAAAGACTCAAATAAAATCCAATTATCCAATTTTATCTTTCCGGGCCCCGTCACGGATAAGCTAGGGTCGTACCAGGTTATCAAACTGTTCCTGGTGCCAGATCAAAAAGAACCCGGGATCAACATCCCAATACAAACTCAGGGATCAACATCCCAATCAAACCGGCATCAACATGCCCATCACAAGTAACCCAGAACATGGCACCACAAAACAGTCTCAAACCATCCGGTCGTACCTCTACTTACCATGTGACAATTATATTATCATCATCCAAAATCATATCTCGGGGATCAACATCCCTAACCCAAAATACCAAGGATCGACATCCTTTCACAATTTATTATTAATTCTTTAAACTTAATCCGAAAGACACAGAAAATCAACACGGGGATAAACATCCCAGAAACCAAACAAGACACAGGGATAAACATCCCGAACCAAAACACCTCAAAAGCAACAATCAACAATGCACAATCATCAAAACATAATAACCGAGTAATATAGGCACATATTGAAGGAAATCCATCCTCACCTTGGCCGATTACTCAACTCCGGAAACAATGACCGGTCCGACGCCGGCTCCTCGGGAAACTGCCCGATATCCAAACCTATACCACAAACCATATATACACATAAATGCACATAATCGGTATACTATGATGCCAATACTACGATATATACCCATCCCGGTTCAATTCCGTTATTATTGTCTTTTACCGAAAATAATTTACCGTACGTATATCCGAATATAATTTTCGGTACCATACTTTAATTAAAATTCTTTTCAAAATATTTTCTTATAGTTTTCCAAGATTATAATCTCCATAATTTTTCCAGAAAATAACAACCTATTTATAATTTTCAGAAAATATTTATATAGTATTTATCTTTTCTAATTATATATAATAATAATATTTTCCAACACAAAATATAATTAACTTTAATTTCCAAAATACATATTTATATACATATAACAAAATCATAATTTTCCAGTCGAAATAATATACATATTAAATTTTCCAGAAATTAATTTCAAGGTATATATATATATTTCCAATTAATAATAGTTTCCAAAACAAAACTTAATTATTTACCCAAGTAAATATATTTATATTTCCCTGAAAATACCAGAATTAAATTGGCCACAATTTTCTCAAAATAAATATATCTTTTTTTCCAAAATTATATATCAAAAAATAAATAAATAAATATATATATATATATTTTTTTTTTGCTGGACTGGGCCATGAACAGCAAGTCCATGCCCAGCCCAAGCACACAAACAGCCCAACCCAAAGAAAATCAAGCCCACGGCTGTAACCCAGGTTCGCGACCCGGACAAGCACACGGGTCGACAACCCAGATCTGCTCACCTTGGCGGGTCGCAGCGGCGCGACGGCGACGACGGGCGCGGGGAAGGGCGAGCACGGTGCAGGAGATCAGGCAGCGGCTGGCGACTCCATGCGTGGAGGAAAAGAGGCGCGAGGCGGCAGCCTGGGTTGAAGCAGATCCGCCGGGTTCTCGGCGGGTCAGCGGCTCTTTGGCGCGCGTCAGCGGCGGGGACGGAAGGAGGCAACGGCGTCGAGGTCGCGTTGGCGTGACGCAGGCGCTGGTGGCGGCGGTGCGGCGAAAAAACGGCCGGAACGCCACGGGATGTACAGTAGCAGAGGGGGTGGCGGTGAACAGTAGCCGGTTTCTTTTTTTCTTCTTCTTTTTTTTTTCCTATTTTCTGCTATTTTCTTCCGATTTTCTTTTCTATTTTTCTGATTTTTCTTTTCTTTTCTTTTTCTTTTCTTTTTTTTTCTTTTTATTCTGATTGGTTCTTTTTCTTTTTTTTTCTGATTTTTTTTCTTTTTTTCCTTTTTCTTCTTCTTCTCTTTTTTTTTCTCTTTTTCTCTCTTTTTTTTCTCTCTTTCTTTTTTTTTTCTCTCCTTTTCTTTTTTTCTTCTCTTCTTCTTCTCTTCTCTTCTTCCTCCTCTTCTGCTGCTTCTTCTTTTTTATAACCGGTGAAATACTATTATTCATGTGATATCAATAATGCAGGCGGGTCCGATCCGGACCAGAAAATAATCAATACCCCCTTAGTTATTTTCCGGTGTGATTTTCCGAGAAATTACGAAACCCGAGAAATACCAACTTAGGTCCGAAAAATCCACGGAAAAATCACGAGCGCGGGAAAACTCTCGGTTTCGAAAAACAACTCCCGATTTACCTTGAATTAATTACCCAAGATTAATTCAACAGTAAATCACGGTAAAAAGACTTCTACAGTCCCGGTAAAAATCCAAAATTTTACCTGGGCTATTACATCTGATTTAATATATATATATATAATGTAGAGAGACATATGTGAATCGATTGATGATTAGGAAGTTGCTTAGGCCTAATTAAGTATGATTATTAACATAAAGCATGGATTAAATTGTGACATTGATCATAATATTATAATATACCTTTAAATACAATTTAATATGCCAATTATTATTATATGATTAAATGCACTAACTAGGTTTTGATTATGACAAACTTATACAAACCTATGTATAGCATCTTGTGCTTCTAACCATGATTTGCAGCTCACACAAGTGCCCCATCCTGATCAACTCCTTGGAAGAAGAAGTGAGTGGGATTGGAGACTGTGTTAGTGCACATGAGATGTCGCTTTCATCAAAAGACATCCATGTGACTTGATTTGTTTAATCCCTATGGGGAGCGGTCAAATGAACCTAGTACACTACCATTTGTGGAATCTGAATCAATGAAAAGGCTACCTTAAACAAATCAAATGTCAGCTGAATTCAAACTTCCTAAGACCAACCTAGGACTATGCTAAACAATGATATCAATGACAAAAAGCTGCTGACAGCTGGATCTCGTGCCAAAGTGAGAGGGACAACAGGCAAAGTGAACGTTGACGCTCTGGCACCTCGGAAGACAAACCAGCTGGATGGAAAGGGACATGTAACGGATCTTTTGAATTTGCCATCTTCCAACTTGTCTATATAGTGAGATGCTGATTCAAGGACAACCTCAGAGCTGCTAAACCAAGATTCAATATTCAAGCAAAGTTAGTGCACTTGTAGTTCTCAAGTCAAGCTAAAGAGAAAGAGATAAACACTTTTCTTAGTTCATTCATTGTGAGACAATCTTTGAAGGAAAAAGTTTTGTACTTAGTTATAGCTTCTGTCTATAAGGCAAAGCAAGGGAAAACTTTGTGGTGAGTGTGTGAGGTTTGAGTTGAGCCTAAAGGAAAAACTTGTATTTTAGGTTAGTGGTTGAACCTGTGAAAAACCATAATAAGAGTTAGTTAGAAATCTCAATGGGGGATCCTTGAGTAGTGGATGTAGTCCTCCGTGGCGAACCACTATAAATCGTGTGTCCAATTATCTCTAATCCTTTCTCCTTGTGTGTAATTAGTTTGTTCATTAGTGTTCTTAAACACAAAACCCAAACACATAAACACTTTGGCATTAGAGACACCAAATCAGATTTAATCCGAAAAGGCTAATTCACCTCCCCTCTTAGCCACTTTGGGCCAACAAGATAGAGTTCGGAGCAAGGTATCTCCATCTGTGGATTAACCTCCAGGAGACAAGATCATGGCATTTGAGGGGAACAACATCAACAACGCACCTTTCTTCATTGGTCTCAACTTTAATCATTGGAAGTTTCGCATGAAGACGTTTCTGGAAGGAAATGATTTAGAGATGTGGCAAGTTGTGAACTCACCATATTCATGTCCAGCTAAAGGCATGTAATTCTGGAGTGAAGGTCAAATGAAGAAAGCAAGACTAGATGCCCAAGCCAAGACTATACTCCTTTATGGCATCAGCCATGCCGAATTTGAAAGAGTTCGATCATGCAACACCGCACATGAAATTTGGAGTCTTCTTTGTGTAGCACATGAGGGTACCAAACAAGTTAAAGAATCCAAGACGAACAGAATCATGAGAGACTTCGAGCTATTCCAAATGAGAAGTGATGAGTCCATTCAAGACCTAGACACAAGGTTCACAATTTTATGCAACAACCTTGCATGTCTAGGGAAAGTGATCACAACAAAGGAGAAGGTAACCAAATCCTTAGATCCCTTCCAACTGAATGAAAACCCAAAGTCACAGCCATTGAGGAAGCCAAAGATATAAATATGCTTACTTATAATGAGCTCATGGGAAACCTCATTGTGTATGGCTCAAAATTTGAAGAAAGATCCAAAAAGAAGAAAGAGTTAGCTTTCAATGCACAAGAGGATGATTCTGAGAGTGATTCAGAAACAGTTCTTATCACTCGCAAAATTTTCAAGCTCCTCAAGAAAAGAAATCAAAGCAAAAGAAGCTCTAGAGGAGTCAAACTTGAAGAGCCAAAGAAGAATCAACATCTTTGTTATCGCCCTGGACATATTAATACGGATTGTCCCTTACAAAGAAAACCCAAGTTTGATGTTTCTAACAGCAAAGGAAAGAAGGCAATGGCAGCATGAGATGATCTAGATTCTGAGAGTGATTCAGAACAAGAAGAAGCTGCCAAAACATATCTCATGGCAAGAGATGACAATGAGGTAATCGACTCTAACTCCTCTGAATGTGATTCTGATGATATACATGATGCATATGATGAGTTATTTAGGAGTTTTAAGAAAATGGCAAAAGAAAACATACTGCTTAAAAGGAAAATAGAAGCTTTAGAGTTAGAAAAGTCAGATCGACAAGCTAAATGTGAAAAACTAGAAGAAGAACTAATCGCCTGCAGTTCTGGCATCGTTGATGCCAAAACGAGTTAGGAAGCTCTGAAAAGCGCATATAGTGAACTAGAGAAGAAAATGCTTGCTAACAAAGAGCAACATGATAAGAATCTAGAAGAAAACAGTAAACTAACAAAGCTTGTAGAACACCTGAATGATATGCTAAGAAAATTTGAATGTGGAAGCAAAGGGCTTGATATGATTCTTGGACAACAAAGACATACTTTACAAAAGATAGGTCTTGGTGCTACACACAATGTGCTTGAGCTTAAGAAATCTCATAACCATGTTCACCATCATACTAGAAGAACTAAATCACATAGAAATATGTTTGTTGAGTCTAGTGAGAAACATCAGAATCATATTACTTGTCACTTTTGTAGTAGGATTGGACATGGTATAAAGAATTGCATATTTAGGAAGAAACATTGTCCAATTAAGTTCATGTGGGTACCTAAAAGTACCAAAACTAACCTCCAAGGACCCAAGCTTGTCTGGGTACCAAAAACCTAATTATCTTGCAGGAAAAGAGGGATCAATGGGTACTCGATGGTGGATGCTCAAAACACATGACCGAGACCCATGTATGTTCATATCCCTCCACTCAATAGGCCGACGATCTGGCGTCTTAGGCGCCAAATCGAAAGGCAAAGTTCTGGGTATAGGTAATGCGAGTAAGGATCTTATGATTGAATATGTGCTATTAGTTGATAATTTGAAGGTCAATCTCTTGTGTATATCACTACTAGAATGCAACCATTTACTAACGGATTTTGTGTGAATCAAAATTTCCGTCACTAATAGTGACGGATGTTGCGAGGAAACAAAATCCGTGGCAAAAGTGAGCTTTGCAACAGATTTAGTAAGGGAAATTTTCCGTCACAAAAATTAGTGACGGATTATGCGAGGGATTACTTTTCCGTGACAAAATCCGTGAGTAAATTTTGCCCGGGAAGCGGATATTTTTCCCGCCTCCTTCCCGCTTTTGTTGTGAGGGAATTGTGAGGGATTTGCCCGTCACTAATTTGTAACGGATAATTTTTCCCTTACAAATTGCAAGGGATCTGTCCGTCACAAGTGTTATATTCCAAAAACGGATTTGTGAGGGTTTTTTCCGTTGCTATTAGTGACGGGTGAAATTTCCGTGACAAATAGTGACGGATTTGGTCCCTTGCAATTTGTAACGGATGAAATTATGCAATTTCCGTTGCTATTAGTGACGGGTGAAATTTCCGTTTTCACTAATTATTAATGAGTAAAAACTTTTAAAAATATATTTTTTGCATGATTTTATTTAAAAATATTCTTACTTTTTCATTTTAAGTCATATTAGAAACTTTATTAAATTAACATATCTTGAAAGAAATCTATATTGAACTTTAATTTATTTAGAAAGTAATTAATAACATACTTATGCTTCTAAAAAAACTATTTTTTAAAAAATAATTTCTTAAAATTCATATGAATTTGGAAGATATTAAAATTAATATTTCATGACGCTATATGTAATTAAATTACTAATATAGCTCGCGTTATTACAACATATGTTCCATTACCTTACGAGCAAAAAAAGAAAGCGTAATACATATAAGTATAAAAAAGGACGACCCTAAGGATTGTAAGTGGGCATAATCTTATATTTAATTCTTAGAATAATTGATTTCAGAAACTTATTCCATTGGCAACTCGAGGGCGGAAGGTCGAGCTTTGCCATGAAACCAAGAGCCGGATAGTGGAATTGATGAGGACTAAAACCGATGACATTTCGATGGTGAATAATGGTTTTTCTCCTTATTTAATGGTTTTTTTCCGGCCATCCATTCACCGTGATTGTGTGGTCACATATAGTCTCGGCGCTGTCAACTCATGTGTGTAACATCTCAATTTTTTAAAATATTTTTATTTATAAAAAATTAAAAGTATTATTTTTTGGCCTAATATACTTTTTTAGTAATTTTTTCGCATAGGAATTTATTTTTCTTATTGTTCAACGATTTCTAAAAATTTCATTATAACTTATTTTAATGTAGATGAGGGAAGTTTGAAAAAAATTAAGCTAATTTTTGGAAAATATTTTGTGGTGTCATTTCATCTATAGATACTTTACTCTATGTTTATATAAAAAATATTTAACTTTTTTTCTAAATTTTCTATAAATCTTAAATGGTTTTATATTATTGTAAGAGTTTTTTTCTATATAATATTATTTAATTTTATTCAAATTAGTTCCTATAATTTAATAATTTTTAAAACAAGTTTGAAAATAATCTGAAAAAGAGTTCTCTTTGGAACACACAATTAGGCTGTGTTTTGATTAAAACGACCGTGTTTTGGTGAATCTTGTACATAAAACACCAAGACCATCGCATTTTGACCTTTGAGGAGCACATTGACTTGTGGAGGTTGAATTGCTAAACGACGCCGTTTAATCTTTAGTGGAAACCCTAGGGTTAGACCTGGATATAAATTGCATCCTTAACTCCCTATCCTCATTTCTTTCCTCATTTTCTTCTGCCTCTCCCTCTCTCTTCTGCCTTTCTCTCACGTCTCTCTCCCTCCCCTTCTCTTCTCATTCTCCAAACCGTCCTAGCCACAGCCATCTAAACCAAGCACTCTTTTTCTTCTCCAAATCCTCCTAGCCGCCATCTATACCACACACTCTTCTTCCTCTTTTCCAAACCCCCTAGCCGCCATCTAAACCACACACTTTTTTTCTTCTTCTTCAAACCCTCCTAGGCGTCATCTAACTGGTGGTGGTTCTGTGATGAACGAGGCAAGCCAGGCTGGTATCTGGTTCAGGTGAGAACGACGAGGCGAGCTTGGTTGTGTCGGTAGCCAGGAGACATAGTGAACGGCGCGTCAAGCTTAATCGACTGCGGATCTCGATGAATCTGGGGTCGAGAGATGGTTGAGAATCCGGTCCGGGAAATCTGTGGTTAAGCATCTAATACTCACTTTCCTTTCCTGATGATTTTGAGTTATGGTTGGTTGGGTTATGTTGATTGTTTAATTCCGGGTTCTAATGTTGTTTTGGTTGTTCTTTCTGGTTTAATTTGGGATTGTTGACGAACTGGTTGTATTCATGGCGAGTACGGCTTGTTGGTGACGGATTCTGGGTAGATCCAAGTGTCCAGTGGAGGCGGAGGCGAGCCGACCCGAGGTCGGGATTCCCAGATCCGGTTCATATAAAGAAGATGGTGTGCAGATCTATCCGTGGCTTGATGTTTTCGAGCAGATCTGTAGGTGTAGGTGGATATTCATTTTCTGGATTCTAGTTTAGTTTGTTATATTTTATTATGTAAAAATCATTATAATTTTTTTTATTATAATTAACTTGTGCTTGTGTAAAAACATTGCAATAAAGATGTGCATTTTCTTTTTACTTTGTGCCAATAATTTTTTCTGTAATTGCTCCTCATATGCTTTCTCTATTGTCTGTTGATGCTTGTAATATACGAATTAGCTTATATGTTTAATTTCCACTGTACCAAAAAAAGAAATACAATTAGGAAATATATTACAATATCAGTGTTGGTTTTATTTATTTTATTTGTTTTTGTAATTGTAGTTTGTGACGGATTTAGAGAGGATTGTGAGGGTTTTATTCATTTACAAATAGTAAGGGATATAGGTTTGTGACGGAAAGAATCTTTGCAACTAGTGAGGGTTTTAGTTACGGGTAATTTGCAAGGGAAACAAGGCCGTGTATCAATAATTCCGTGCTAAGGACCGGTTTAAGCAGCGTTTTACCAGGCAATGTTTAAAGGAGTGTTGGCTTAAACGTTGCTACCGTTTAATCAGGGATTTCATCCGTGACAAATTCCGTTGCAAATACCAAAATCCGTTACAAATTGCAGAAAATCCCTTGCTAAATCCGAGAGTAAAGGGCTGCATTCTAGTAGTGTATGACAACTCTATGATCGTGGTTGTAAAGTTACCTTTGAAGCAAATGGATGTTCGATAACTAGCATTGAGAAAAACAACATAATCCTCACGGGAAAATGGATAAGAAATCTATGCTCCACTAATATGTGTTATGTTGCTAACCTTGCAAACAAGTGTTTTAATGTTAAGCACAGAAACTCCTGAGTTATAACATAGAAGGTTGAGACATGCACACATGGAACTCATGTCAAACCTACTAAAGAAGGAGCTTGTAAGAGGACTTCCATCAATGAAGTTTGAAAAAGAAAGGATATGCAGAGCTTGTCAACTAGACAAACAATCCAAAAGCTCTTTCAAACCTATGAATGCTCTAGCAACATCCCAGCTATTGAAACTTTTAAATCTTGATCTCTTTGGGCCAATGAGGATGGTAAGTCTAGGAGGTAAGCAATGTACTTTTGTTATTATAGATGATGACTCATGCTTTACTTGGGATAATCTCTCTAGCTCAAAAGGATCATGCTCTTTATGAGTTTGCATCTTTAGTTAGAAAGTTACAGAATGAGAAAGAGTATAGGTTAACAAAGATTAGAAGTGATATCTTTTAATTACTTCTGTAAAGAAAATGGCATTAACCATATTCTTTCGGCCCCTAAAACTCCCTAAAAAAATGGGGTTGTTGAGAGGAAGAACCGAACCTTTCATGAGATGGCAAGAACCTTGTTAAATGAACATAATCTTCCTTCTTACCTCTGGGCAGAAGTTGTCAACACAGCTCCTTACATCCTAAATAGAGTAACCATTAGATCTACACTAGAAAAGACTCTCTATGAGATTTGGAATGATAGGAAACCAAACATTAGTTACTTTAAGGTTTTGGGGTCTAATTGCTTATATTGAATACAAAGGATTACTCGGTAAAATTGATGCAAAATCTGATGAGGGTATATTCCTTGGGTATTCATCTAAAAGTAAGGCTTATTATGTATATAATAGATGGTAATTGATGGTAAAGGAATCTATGCATGTTTCCTTTGATGAATTTGTTTCTACTAACAATCTTGAAGATGTTGTAGAAGTGGAGAATCAAAACCCACAACCTCAAAGTGCAGATACACATGAAACAGAAAATGATTTGCAGCTCACATAGTGCCCCATCCGTGATCAACTCCTTGGAAGAAGAAGTGAGTGGGATTGGAGAGTGTGTTAGTGCACATGAGATGTCGCTTTCATCAAAAGACATCCATGTGACTTGATTTGTTTAATCCCTATGGGGATTGGACAAAGGAACCTAGTACACTATCATTTGTGGAATCTGAATCAATGAAAAGGCTACCTTAAACAAATCAAATGTCAGCTGAATTCAAACTTCCTAGGACTATGCTAAACAATAATATCAATTACAAAAAGCTACTGACAGTTGGATCTCGTGCCAAAGTGAGAGGGACAACAGGCAAAGTGAACGTTGACGCTCTGGTACCTCGGAAGACAAACCAGCTGGATGGAAAGGGACATGTAACGGATCTTATGAATTTGCCATCTTCCAACTTGTCTATATAGTGAGATGCTGATTCAAGGACAACCTCAGAGCTGCTAAACCGAGATTCAATATTCAAGCAAAGTTAGTGCACTTGCAGTTCTCAAGTCAAGCTAAAGAGAGAGAGATAAACACTTTTCTTAGTTCATTCATTGTGAGACAATCTTTGAAGGGAAAAGTTGTTGTACTTAGTTATAGCTTCTGTCTATAAGGCAAAGTTAGGGAAAACTTTGTGGTGAGTGTGTGAGGTTTGAGTTGAGCCTAAAGGAAAAACTTGTATTTTAGGTTAGTGGTTGAACCTGTGAAAAACCATAATAAGAGTTAGTTAGAAATCTCAAGGGGGGATCCTTGAGTAGTGGATGTAGTCCTGCGTGGCGAACCACTATAAATCGTGTGTCCAATTATCTCTAATCTTTCCTCATTGTGTGTTAATTAGTTTGTTCATTAGTGTTCTTAAACACAAAACCCAAACACATAAACACTTTGGCATTAGAGACACCAAATCGGATTTAATCCGAAAAGGCTAATTCACCCCCCCTTAGCCACTTTGGGCCAACAAGATAGAGTTCTATGAATTTTTATTTAATTTAGGAATAGAATGTTAAAAGTTATCATAAAATATTTGCTATATACTAAAGAAAGTATTAACATATTAAATTATATCATATCAATTGAGAAAATATCTTGTGTAAAAATTTCCATGTGGCACAATATTTTCTTCTTCCTCTAATTCTTCATTTCCATTTCATTCATATATATATAATATACTTTTTCCTCCAAATCTTTCATTTCATTCATTCATATATATACACACATATATATATTTGAAGCAAAAATAAAATTTGAAGGTAACTTTCTTGTACAACCCCATAATTTGGATGGACGCCATACAATCTTATCGGACCAAATAATTATTATCTTTTCATAAGAAAAAATAAAATATTTTTTTATTTTTTAAAAATAAATAGTATTTATTTTTTAACTCTTCAAAATATTTAGAATTAGAAAACACTTGTTTTTCATCTTGCCTATGTTTCTTAAAAACCTTTCAAACAAATGTTTATCTATTTATTTAAAACATAAGTTTTTTACAGAATTAAAAATATGATTATAATTACAAAAATATGACTCCCTCATTTCATTTCATCCACTTTTTATCTTCTTTTCCATAATTTTTCTCGTGATATTAGAAAAGAGTTCACAATCCAATTTTTTTTGGATACATTGTCTAATCTTGTGCCAGACGATACTATTTTAATTAATCAATATAATGAATTTTCACGATAAACAAATTACAAAAGCATTCACATTTTTTTAAAAAAAACATTTTTATTTGAATTGTAGTTCAACTAAAATTAAAGATAGGTCTATTCAATCATTTATTTTGTGAATGTTGTCTCCCATTCTTTTGAGTTAGGTTGTCAAGTTGTTACAATTTTTGTGATTCAAATATTACAGTTCAGTAGCGAAGTTCATACTTAATGAAAGGGGCTAGAATGTTAATTAATGCCTCTTTGTATCTTATATTTTTTTATTGCTCCATATTATTTTGTTTTTCATTATGTCAAACATAAAATATTTTTTTTAAAACAATACATGCCATGCCAGTATATTGCTGCTTTATTATTTTATTCCCCATCTAAATTTTTCATGTGCTTATAAGTTGAACTTAATCGTATTGGCCCTGTAATATTTTTTAGCCCAATACAATATAACATAAACCTTTTATTTGCACGAGCTCACCTTTGGTTTTGGATTTTTAAAATTTCTTTTTACTAAAGTTCAAGTCTTTCTTCCTTAAAAGCTTAAGATGTGTTGCTTTTTTCACTTATCAAAGTGATGCCATTTTATGAAAGAAAAGAGACCAGTTTTCTTTTCTAAAACCAAACGCATGAACATGTTGAAAAAGCCAACGACTCTTTTATAGTGTGGGTTGTCTTCTTCCACATTCTACTATTCACCACTTCTTTAAATCCCTATTTACTAAAAACTTTCTAGAATTTTCAAAAGTAAAAGGGCAAGGATTTTTGGACATTTTTTTTGTCTTTATGAAGATCCAAGTCAAGACACATGGCCTTAATGGGTAAAAGAAGGAAAGTGCACTTCTAAGTATACACACATAAGAGGAAGATTGGGGAGGAACACAAAACTTCCATCAATCAAGTCATATATCTATTTTTCTTGTCCTATTGGAGTTTTCAGCAGTGAAGAAAGGATTCTAGAAGGCACAAGAGCATTAAATAGACGAATTGAAAATTTATACATTTGGACAGTCCATTTTATAAGTCTTTTTCTACTATATCTCAAGCCTTTTTTTGGAAAAAGACTCTCATTTGTCCTATCTCCAATTAACTTCGTTGGGAGCCATCAAGTAGTATAAATAGGTAATTTCCTTCCAGAGAAGAGCAAGAAGGCAAGAGATTAAAGACTGGGCTGATTGAGAATGAGCTTGCTAATTCTACTTATACAACTTTGTGATATTTTTTAGCTAAACTTGTAAACAAAGAGTGTGTCACTCTTTGTGTGATTGAAAAATTATTCCTTAAGTGAGAATGAGTAGATTTTGCTTAAGGGGTGAGTAATAGGTTTAAAGCTTGAGCCTTAATAAAAAGCTCTGGGTACAGGCTTGGGTTTAGCTATAAAAGCCTAGGTTAGAGAGTGAGCCTTGGGAAAAACCCTTTTAAATATTTTAGCTTGATCCTTTGAAAAAGTTAGATTGTAAAAGGTCAAGTTTCACCTTAGAAGAAACTATATAGTGTATTCAGCAAATCTCAAGGGGGAGCATTGAGTAGTGGATGTACCCATAGGGTTTAGAGGGAAGCACTTTAAATGTTTGTGTTGTTTTTTGTATGTTTGATTGCTTTGTATTTTCACACTTAATCTCTTTAGTTTTTCAAGTTTCCAAATTTTGGTGCTTTTGAGTTACAAAACTCAACTTTGTCTAGTTAAGTGATTTGGCGCGAAAACAGTTAAATAACTCACTGTTTCAATTACAAAGCTAATTCCCCCCCCCCCCTCTTAGCTTGTTTTTGAGCCTACAATTAGTAGCGAGGCATAGGCCTCTTGTTTTGGATTAACCTTGTACAGAAAAGAACATGGCTTTTGAGGGTTATACTCAACCGTCGTCGCGTTGTCAGTCAAGAGACCAGCCCGACATTGCACGCGAGGAGCCGCCTCTGTCCGCCATCACCTCGCTTCTCCATAGACTCACTACAACAGACCGAGCCCAACTCATGCCGCCCTTTCTCCCCCGTCAGTCCTTCATATGGTGTGTCATTGACAAAGGCGAGTTGAAGAGTGGAGCCACCACAAGCCATCGAGTTGCACCACTCACCTCGCCGAAAGGTCTACCACTGCCGTCCTAGAGTCACCTCACGCCGCGCGTCCTGTGGCCATCAGCCTCGCCGCTGTCATGCCGACGCAACCACTGCCCGTTTCTTTCCCTCACTTGTCCAGCCCCGAGGAGTTGTGCTTGGCGAGTCGTTACCGAGTCGTGACTCAGCTACTGGTTGGGCTCTGGTTAATGGGCCAAACGACGCAGCCTAACCCATGGCCTTGGGCTATATTGTGAATTGAAGTGGGGTTAGTCTTATTGGGCATGCTATTTTGGCCTGGTAAAAATACCTAGGTTGTTTAATCTGGTATTAATTTTCTAACTATGGCATTATGGTATTTCTATTATGGCTAAGTAATAATTAGTAATCCTTATTCATGAAACCAATAATTATTTTGGTACCTAAATAATATAATACATGTAACGCTCCGATTTTTCATAATTAACTTTATGAAATTTTTGGAATTTAATGTCTAATTTTACCCTCGAAGAATTTTTGGGAATTTATAGTCAAGAAAGATATTGTATTTTCCTTGGAAATATTGCGTTTATATTGGGATTACTCCTTAATTGGGTTTTCTTTGGAGATAATTGGTGTTTCGGGTTGAAACACAAAGTTTGTTGTAGTTTTTGTCAAAACTACATCGTTTTGAGCCAAGGAAAAGAGAAAAAATAATAAATAAAAGAACAGTTCGTGTTGACCGTGCATAAGCCAAAACAACGTCGTTTTGGCTCGGTCAGATCAAACTCTACTTTCCCTCTTCCTCTTTTCCTTCCTTTTCTCTCTCTCCCACTTTCTCCTCCTCTCCCATGTTCGCCGCCACTCCCCCTCTCTTCTATTTTCTTTCACTTTTCCCTCTCCCTCTTGTCTCCCGATTTCGGCTACACTTTCTTCCTCTCATTTCCTCCATCCCCTGTCATCTCCTCCTCTTCCCTCCTCTGTGAGATCCCCGTTGCCGCTGAGACGTTGCCGCCATTGTCTTCTACCGCAGTCTGCCGCTACCAAGATGAAGGAGGGGTCTCGAGGTTTGGTGCGGGACTTGGGCATGGTCTCGAGTGCGCGACGAGGAATCATCACCAACTGCATCGTCAGGTACGCTATGTGCCGCCTTACTCTCCCTCTTTCTTTTTCTTCCTTTCGTCTTGTGGTGGTTGAATTAACTCGATCTAGGTTGTCTTTTGTGGTTGTTGTTGGTGGTGGTTTCGGGTGTGGTTGTTGGCTGCGTGCGAGTGTGGGCGTGATGGAGTTGCAGGTTATGTCAGTGGTGGTGTGGTCTGGCGGGAATCTGGGTTGCTGGTATGGGGTTAGCTTCTGATAGTGAGTCGTTTTGGGTTTCCAGGCACGAGAGGGTTCCTGGGCAGTGTTGACGGCTCGGGCTTGAGTTTGGTTCCTTTTTTCGGTGCCACTGGCCTATTGAATTCATTAAATGGTCTTAAACACATGGGTTCTAGGTGTTAGATGTCGGGTTGTTGATTTTGGTGTTTGGCAGAATGTTAAGGAGGCGGTTCGGGACTGTTGTGGATTTTTCGGTGAGGTTTGGCCAGACTCTGGCGAGCATTGAGATCTAGTATTAAACGGTAATTTCCAGACGATTCATGTATTTCAATTTCTGAGCATACCATGTACCGTAAATGCATTTAATCGATGCATTGAAATATGAATATAGTGGAAATTGGGTATGGAGAGGAGAGACGGGTGGCCGAAATCCTACCAACGTGCATAGTATCTTTAGGTCGGAAAGACTAGGCTCGGGTTTACGAGTTAGCTTGATTATCATGATGGGTCAGGCCTAGGCCCATTAACTCCTCTACATGGTTATTGGCTATGGAATAGGCTTTAGGCCCAATAAAGAGTAATTAATTTAAGATGGGCTTTAGGCCCAAACAATGATTAAATGTATGATTTGGGTTTCAGGCCTAATGGTTAACCTGGTAATATAAGTTAGGCCCTTCGAAATATAATCAAGTAACTAGACCTATAGGTAGACCTGGTAATCCGTTTTGTCGTGTCGAATTCGCGTCGGGTTGAACAGGTAAACGGGTTCGAAATCTTCAACCCGACCTGACTCATTTAATAATCATGTCGTGTCATGTCCAACCCGTTTATTATCGTGTCGAGTTCGGGTTGACCCGCGGGTTACCTATTAAGTCTAACAAGCCCAAAAATTAGTTTGAAATTTTTCTATTTTGCACAAATCGTTATATTTTTTAAGCAAATAGACATATAATTAGATTTTCTCATATATTAAATAAAATTATAATTTGTAAAATCATAATATAATAATATTTTAAAGTATTTATAGAAATATTTTTGGATAATTTTAGTAACTTTGGCCTTAAATATTAAATAATTCTTATATTAAATCAATAAAATATCTATACTCTAAATATAATCGGGTCATAAATAGGTACCTATCAGGTTGGCGGGTCAACTCGCGACCTGACCTGCTAACTTTCGTGTCGTGTCGGGTCGACCCATTCAACTAAACGGGTTGAAAATCTCTAACCTATACCTGCTAAACTCGTGTCGGGTTTGTGTCGGATTGTCGTGTCAATACCCGTTTTGCCATGTCTACCTATAGGCAATGGATCCAGTGGATGGGTTCGGCGAGATTTATAAGAGATATTTGGGCTTAGAACTTGACCTTTTAGTGGACTCGCGATTAATGAACACAATCGGGTTAGAAGACTTAAGACTACATCATTAGTATGCATTCATTTATTTTCATGAGTAAATATGTTATGTGATGTATATTTTCGTAGGATGTTAATGATATAGGAACTGTCGAGGCATAACGAGGGTTCATTTTTTCGAGGCAATTATTATGGCCCAGATGAGGACATATAAACCTTTGTATGCATTACTGCCTATGATACTCGGTTAATTGTCATGGTAAAAGACGTAGTAAATGTCGTTTGGCATTGAATGCTGCAAGCGTGTGTGCTTGTTGTGTTGTTGCTCTTGTTTGTATTGTGTACTATAATGACGTTTACAGTTTATTGTGTGTCTGTTGATTATATCCCAGTTATTGGTGTTTATGCCATGTTTGATGTATGATACCAATTGTTATTAATTTTGGGCCTAAGGCCCGGATGTGAGGGTTATCGACTAATAAGGCACACAACCTCGAAAACTTAACGTGAGGACATATGATCTGCATAATCTCTTGGAATCATAATTGTAGGGATAATGTTTATAAACTAAGAATAACTAAAAGAGTACTACTATGGGGCTGTTGACAGGTAGCACCGATGGGAGGGTCGGGTACCCCTCGGGATTTTATGCGGTTTAGCATAGGGGAAGGTTGGTGTACCCCTAGATGACTTGTACCCATTAGGTATGTTCTGAGTGCACCCTCAAGGAGCCGGCAACCACTTCGAGGTTTATCGGTGGTTTTGTTTCTCGAAATCTACCCCTTTCAAGGTGTTTGTATTTGGGTTTGTGCCCTAGTCTGGCCAGACGCTACCGAGCTCGACACACACAATAGAGGGCCCCTCATAAAATATTTAACCCTGATAAAATATTCATCTTTGATAACTGATTAAGCATAACTACAACACGAAAAATTAAGACAAACGTGGAATAATAAACAGATGACTCTGTGTTGTGCATTGTCGCTGTTACTGCCAGGTACCGGTGTATTTGTGGTTGTTTGTAATTGTATATTTTGGTTTATTTGTTTTATGGTGGGACAATGGTTTGGTCTCACCCCTCACTTTTACTCATAGGTTGGCTGACATGGATCAGAAGACGCATTCAGGTAACTATGCCTACTTAGCTTGGGAACGGATCTATAGTCGGCATGCAGAATTGTTGATGTTGATTTTTTATATATTTATATGTCTTCTGCTGCATCCTTTTTTAAAGATATTGCTCGGGCATGATTATGTGATGCTATTTATGTTCTCGGCGGTGTTGCCGGTTGAATTTATTTTCCTGACATGTCGTATTGGAATTGTTGCTCCGTGGCATTATATTGTCTGATGATTTTTGTGTCCCGGGGATGAAAAGGACAATTTGATCATTTTAAATTTTATTTATATTTTATATTAATAAATTGGGATACGAGCGTTCAATATATATATATATATATATATATATATATATATATATATATATATATATGAGAATTATAATATGGATCTAAATTATTATGATATACATAGTATCTATATAAATATTATTTGGATAACTACATGGATTTATTGTTAATCTATACTAATTTTGTAAAGTATTTCACATCAATATAACTTATGTGACAACCTAACGTGGTAATGGTATATACAAGAAAGCTCTATATACTCGGAACGATTTCAAATATTGCACCTCGTATAAGACAACTGTATGGTAAACGATGCATGAATCACGCATATCATATTGCCTGTGCAGCCTGTGTGACTATGGTTGTTATTAAATAGGAATTGAAAATCAAGAGTGGAACCAGCTGACGGTTTCAAGACTTATAGAACAACGAGGGTGAGGATTAGTAAGCCTTGATATGCTACATATAATACCCACGTTGTTTGTTTTGTTTGTCTGTATGTTTGATAATCTTTGTTGTGGGTGTGAATATTATTGTGATGCTTGTGGTTGATCTTGCTTTTGCTGTTCAAGTGTCTGGTTTCGTATTTGAGAATGTCATGGATAGCCGGGTAATTGTTGTTAAGAATATGAATATGGTCTGTGAAGCGGAACACTAAAAATTGATTTGATGATATAACGTATTGGTTTCCCAGACGAGCGATGAGGCATGTAACCTGCTCGGAAAACATGATTGATGAAAAGATTCAGTAAATAATGAAAACAAGTGAGAATAAAAATGAGATAATATAACTTAGATGATTAGAGTCATGACATTAAGTGCTGGTACAGCCAGACAGTAGACCCGGAGGGTCATGCAAAAGATCGCACAGGTACTCTTTGGAGTTGTGTTTGTGATTTGTGATTCTGGGTTGCCTTTTGTTATTATAGAAAGGGTCGTGCAGGTAGCACCTTTTGCCGGAGGTACCCGTTGTGAACACCCAAATTTGACCCATGATTTATTCTATTATTTTAAATTATAAATCTGTTTATGTCTTTGATTGATGAGAAGATTTGATTGATGGTATGAATATATTTGTGATTTGATGTAGTAGAATAAGGATATTTTATTTGTTTATTTCTTTTTATTTATTTTTGGTCTTTTATTATTTATTTAATTCTGGATTAGAAATAGATATTAAGTTTGGGCCAGTAAAATATGGATTCCTCCAGAGAAGTTAGCCCATTTAAACATGGCCTGCAGCTAATTTTAATTCTAATTTTTCTAGAAATTTAGGATTAATTATAAGCCAAAAAAAGATGGGGATTCAACAATTTCATTGCCTCTTCCTCCCGGATTGGACATGTGCCTATTTTGTGTTTTTATGGTAGTTTTAATTGGAAAAGGGAATAATTTGATGTGGGGTTGATAAAAAGGAAAAGTAATGGAGTAGGAGACAAGTTTAGGGTATTTTTTGGGTCAGAGAATACTCTAAAAGGCGTGGAAACCAACTAGGAATCGGAATAGAGGAGAAAAAGTTAGAAAAGAGAACAAACTGCACAGTCGGTGGCAGACATAGCGACATGACCGCCACCAACGGCATACAAGGAGAGATGACCGCCGGCCCCTGACGGACATCATGACATGACCGCCAGGGCTATGGCGGTCGTTCCTTCCAGAACCTTCTTTTTGCCTCTATTTCGTAATCCTAGCCCACAACCGTCAGAATTAGGGATTCAATCTCAACCTTTAGATTAATAGGAAGACTCCTTACTCCCTGAACACTATAAATAGAAACCCCATTACATATTAGAAGGACACACATTAGAATTATTCCCGACACACCCATAAGCTTAGAGTGCTTGGAGAAACCCTAGTTCTTTGAGTTTATGAGTTGTTTTAGGAGCTGATTTCTGGAGAGATTTCGTGGAGAGGAGTAGTAACAACCCAGTAGCAAGAGGAGAGCAAGAGGGTTACAAGAAGGAGGCCAATCGGAGCAAATCGTTGGAGAAAAGAGTGCAAACCCGAGAGGAGTGTTCTTCCTTTCACAGTCTCGGGAAAATTGCTATATCTCGGGCTACAGACGTCGAATTTCTACATTCTTAGAATCTTTGAAAAGCTAATAAAGAAATCTACAACTTTGCTGTTGACTTCAGACACTGATTTAGCCTCTTTTAGCACCATTTTTCGATTAAAGTCGAGTCAAGGTTCTATTGCAGAGTGAAAAACTAACGGGAGCGAGAGGAGGGCTTCAAGAGGTAACCCTAACCCCTTAATTCAATTTTTGTTGCTGTGTTGTGATGCTATTGATGATGATGCTTTGATTATCGTGTGAATCTATATTTAGAACTACGTGAGCCTTGACCCGAGTCATATGGGTACGTAGGTAGTCTCGGTCTGAAAACAGGATGCAAGCTAAATTATGTGTTTCTTTTTCTTCTTTGTGCTGTTGTGTTGTGCTGATGCTGTGATATCGCTGATATGGATATTGCTACTGTGATATGGATGTTGTTGTCATGATGTTGATATTGCTATTATGATGTAAATATTACTGTGATGTCATCTAGATGTGGGTTATGCTATGTTATTGCGATATTGTTGTGATGTTGATGTTGTGATTGTGATGTTAATGTTGCGACTTTGAAGTCAATGTTGCTGTAGTAATGTTAATGTTGCTGAGATGTTGCTGCATCGATTCTTGTTATGTTGTGTGTTGTTATGATGCCATGTAAGAACTACGTGAGCTTTGAATCTGGCCACCAGAGTACGTAGGTGGGTTCTGGTGGTGGAATCTCAAGCTCAATTATGTGTTTATTTACTGTCTTGTTTTCATTTTCATTCCTTTTGTTTTGTTTTTGTGTTGTCTGTGCATAAGGCATGCAAGAATCTTCAATTGCATATGATTTCGTCCCAACACGGATGAGTGCCTAACACCTTCCCATCTGTGACGAACTCCTGAATCCTACATCTTTGAAACGTTATGACCAGTTGCTGCGGGTTATGGATGTCAAGGTTTTTCCCTGAATTTTGTCCTTAATAAAATTCGGGTGGCGACTCCTTTGATGTAGTGAGGAATCAAATTAATTTTTGGTCGGGTCTTCACTTTTGGTGACTGGACTTAGAGGGTTCAAGAAAGTGTGTGCGATCGTTGATTACTGTGTGCCTCTTTGTGTTGTCATATGTGTGCCCTGCATCCATGATTTACGTGTGAAGCTTCTACCTTAAGAGGGTTTGGGGATCCTAGTCTGGTACATACCGTAAACGGGGTTATCGGCTAGAGTGAGCCTATTTCTCGCCATTTAGCAATGATAGGGGTTAATAGGCCAGTGACCTCATGCGGCGCACTACGTCACATGTGAGTAGGCCAAACTACCCCTTAGTGACGGTCCTTTGGCCCCCAACCAATATCTACCCTGAGCATCTCATGCATCATTAATCAATATGTGGTACATGTATATGTATGTTTGTTGTGATTTCTTGTATGTGCAGATAAAGTGCCTTTTAATTCAAAAAAAAAAAAAAACAAAACACAAAAAACAAACAAACAAACAAACAAACAAAACCATAAAAAGCGAAATTTCTTGTGTGAGGGTTGAGAGGAAAAGCTCGTGTGTACCCGGAATCTTTATGCATGCCTTTCTGATGCTAGAGCAACATGACTGAGATTAAAGCAGACAAGAATGAGGAGCCGCACACCATGTTTGGGGAATCAGGGATGATAAAGCTATTGAAGGAAAAGGAGGTGACGTCTCCCGAGGGTCGTGAGAGGCAAATATCCCCAGAAGTACATGAAACCAAAGGCTCAAAGACGAAGGGTGATTCTACGGGGAGATGTGTCTTCAACATTAAGCAACCATATACACCAACTAGGAATGGAGGAAACCAAGCATTGTCTTTTCAATGCCTAATGATGGGAACGAAGAAGGAGCACACACCACTCACAAGTTGGTAGAATCCGAGTCCGGGAGTGAAGATGAGTTTTTAAACGAGGAGCAGAATGAGCACCCCCTGGGGTTTCAGCCTCACCTCCTCTCACACCTTTGCAGATGGAAACTTTATTAAAACTCACTATAATAAAATGAGACACTCTTTTCATTACTTGGATGTTTTTTGTGATGTTAGTTCTTGCATGCATGATGAATGTGAATGTAATGAGATGAACGAACTCCCTGATTCTATCGAAATCAATTTAGGGACCGAAAGTAGTCCAAGGATCACCAAGATTGGCACAACTCTCGTAAACTCATCCCAAAATGCATTAGTTGCATTAATCAAGGAGTTTGTGGATGTGTTCGCCTGGTGATATGAAGACATGCCCGGAATTGATCCATCCATCGCGCAACATCGTATCCCTCTCTTTCCTAACACCAACCTGTGAAGCAAAAAGCACGACAATTACAGCCCCAATGGGCGCTAAAGGTAAAGGAGGAGGTGGAAAAGCAAATTCGGGTTGGGTTTTTAGAAGTAATCAAGTACCCCGAGTGGTTGGCTAATATTGTACCAGTACTAAAGAAAGACGGGAAAGTAAGAATGTGTCTCGATTATCGAGATTTGAATAAAGTTTGCCCCAAAGATGAGTTTCCACTACCGCACATTGACTTATTGGTAGTGCCACCGCCGGACACGCATTGTTATCCTTTATGGACGGATTTTCGGGATATAATCAAGTATAGATGGCACTAGAGGACAAGAACAAGGCATCTTTCCGCACCGATTGGGGCACTTTTTGCTACAAGGTCATGCCTTTTGGTCTGATTAACGCCAGAGCCACATACCAGAGAATGGCCACTACCCTCATACATGATATGATGCATAAAGAAGTTGAAGTCTACGTTAACGATATGATTGTAAAGTCTGAAACGCGAGAATCCCATGTAATCAATCTGAGAAAATTCTTTGAGAGGTGCTGGGAATTCGGGATAAGGATTAATCCATAAAAGTGTGTTTTTGGTGTCTAGGCAGGCAAGTTATTGAGATTCATGGTGAGTGAGCAAGGCATAGAAGTAGATCCATCCAAGATTAAGGCAATTCAAGATATGCCGGTTTCAAAGAACGAGAAGGAAATTCGGGGCTTCCTTGGACAAGTCCAGTACATTAGTTGTTCTCTCAATTGTCTAGCATTTGTGCATCGATACATCGATTACTCAAGAAAGGGATACCTGCTAAATGGAACGATGAATGCCAAGAAGCCTTTGACCGAATCAAAGAGTACCTAACTAACCCACCTGTCCTCCAACCTCCGAGGTCTGGGGAACCATTGCTACTTTACTTGACTATCACTTAAGAGGCCGTGGGGGCCATGTTAGCTCAGTATCTGCCGGATTCTCGCATCAAAGCATCCATCTATTGCCTGAGCAAGAAATTCAATGGATATGAATTGAACTATACCGTGGTGGAAAAGACTTATGTGGCTCTCACATGGGCTTGCCAAAAGCTGAGGCACTATTTCATATCTTTTAAAGTGTTGCTTATCTCTAGAATGGATCCAATAAAATATTTGATGGAGAAACCGGTACCAAGAAATCGTACTACCCAATGGGTGGCTATCCTGTCACAGTTCAAAGTCTAGTTTGTGTCTCAGAAAGCTATCAAGGGAGGGGCCATAGCTGATTTCTTAGCGTCTCAACCAAGAGAGGGTGATGAAAGATTTGAGCCACAGTTTCCAGATGAGGAAGTGATGAGTGTATAGATGCTGGTTTGGGAGATTTACTTCGATGGTGCGGCCAATGCAAGCGGGTTTGGAACAGGAATCATCCTTGTATCTCCCGAAAGGGTGAGATATGCCATCTCTTGCAAATTAGAATTTGAACCTACCATTAACGTGGCCGAACATGAAGCATGCATCATCGGGTTGGAAATAGCATTGAATATGGGCATAAAACAGATGAAGGTATACGGAGATTCGGCTTCGGTAATATTTCAAGTAGAGGGGGAATGTAAGATTAAGGAAGAAAAATTGGCACTTTATCATGAGCATCTACAAATACTCGCGGCCAAATTCGAGATGATTTATTTCCAAAACGTGCCAAGACGAGACAACCAGTTCGCTAATGCTTTAGCTACACTCTCCTCAATGATGGGGATGCCAAGCAATGCCATCATCTTACGTTGATAGTCCAAAGAAAGGATAAGCCATATTTTGACCAAGAGGAAGGAACACACGAACTCTGGCTTGAGAATTGCCTAAGCAGCTTCCCTGGGAAAGATATTCCTATAATGGCCTTGACAAGTGCCGAGATAAACCAGCCCCTACATCAATTTGTTGTGAATGACGACGATGCGAGCCCTTGGTACATAAACATCTTTGAATTTCTTAATAACGGAACATTCCCAAAGGAAGCGACATCTGGTGAAAAGAAAACTTTGAAGAGGTTGGCTAGTGGTTATATCATATGCGCTGGAAAGCTCTATAAGAGACATGTGTCAGGCGTTCACTTATTATGTGTTGACAATGAAGAAGCTCAAAAGATCATTAAGAGAGTACGTGGAGGAGACGAAGGCCCGCATATGGGAGGAGAAATGTTAGCACGAAAGAATCTACGATTGGGATATTTTTGGTCAACTATGGAAGCTGATTGTGCGAAGTATGTAAGGTGCTACCACACCTGCCAAGTACACAGGAAACTACAGTTACAACCCCCCTTGCCACCAACCCCTCTTTCATCACCATGGCCCTTCTCAGCCTGGGGCATTTAAGTTATCGGGAAAATAACTCCAAAGGCGACTGGCGGACATGAAGACATATTAGTGGCAATCGACTACTTTACGAAATGCTAAGAAAGTGGAAAAGTTCCTTCATGAAATGCTATGACATCATGACATGACCGCCAGAGCTATGGCGGTCGTTCCTTCCAGAACCTTCTTTTTACCTCTTTTTTGCATTCCTAGCCCACAACCGTCAGATTTAGGGGTTTAATCTCGACCTTTAGATTAATAGGATGACTCCTTACCCCCTGAACACTATAAATAGAACCCTCATTACACATTAGAAGGACACACTTTAGAATTATTCTCGACACACCCATAAGCTTAGAGTGCTTGGAGAAACCCTAGTTCTTTGAGTTTAGGAGTTCTTTTAGGAGCTGATTTTCTAGAAACATTTCATGGAGAGGAGTAGTAATAACTCAGTAGAAAGAGGAGAGCAAGAGGGTTACAAGAAGGTGGCCAATTGAAGCAAATCGTTGGAGAAAAGAGTGCAAACCTGAGAGGAGTGTTCTTCTTTGCGTAGTCTCGGGAAAATTGCGATATCTCGGGCTACTGATGTCGGATGGCTGCGTTCTTAGAGTCTTTGAAAATCTAAGAGAGAGATCTACACTGTTGACACTAGATGCTGATTCAGCCACATTTAGCACCAGTTTTCGATTGAAGTTGAGTCAAGGTTCTGTTGCGGAGCGAAAAGCTAACGGGAGCGAGAGGAGGGCTTCAAGAGGTAACCCTAACCCCTTAATTCGATTTTTGTTGTTGTGTTGTGTTGCTATTGATGATGATGTTTTGATTATTGTGTGAATCTGTATTTAGAACTACGTGAGCTTTTACCCCAGTCACATGGGTACGTAGGTAGTCTCGGTCTGAAAACGGGATGCAAGCCAAATTATGTGTTTCTTTTTCTTCTTTGTATTGTTGTGTTGTGCTGATGTTGTGATATCGGTGCGATATGGATGTTGCTGCTGTGATGTGGATGTTGTTGTCATGATGTTGATATTGCTATTATGATGTCAATATTAATGTGATGTCGCCGGGATGTGGGTTATGCTATGTTATTGCGATATTGCTCTAATGTTGATGTTGTGATTATGATGTTAATGTTGCGGCTTTGATGTCAATGTTGTTGTAGTAATGTTAATGTTGCCGTGATGCTGGTGCATCGATTCTTATTGTGTTTTGTATTGTTGTGATGCCATGTAAGAACTACGTGAGCTTTGAATCCGGCCGCCGGAGTACGTAGGTGGGTTCTGGTGGTAGAATCTCAAGCTTAATTATGTGTTTAGTTTCTGTCTTGTTTTCGTTTTCGTTCCTTTTATTTTGTTGTTGTGTTTTCTGTGCATAATGCATGCAGGAATCTTCAATTGTACATGATTTCGTCCCAACACGGAAGGGTGCCTAACACCTTCCCATCTGCGATGAACCCTTGAATCCTACATCTTTGGAACGTTATGACGAGTTGCCGCGGGTTATGGATGTCAAGATTTTTCCCTGAATTTTGTCTTTAATAAGATTTGGGTGGCAAATCCTTTGATATAGTAAGGGTTCAAATTAACTTTTGGTCAGGTCCTCACACCCGGTTATGTTGTGATTGATGTTTTTGCACGTAGGCACACAGTTTGTTTTACTGGGTGTACCTTAGGGCTAGCTAGTCTAGCAACTATGGCACGACCAACACTTGACACGTGAGAGGACCTATAATAAAATTGAAATTTTTCTCGTCAATCAGTTGTTAGTGAGTGTAAAATAGAACAGAGTGGTCAGTCTGTGAGTTTAGTTGGGAACAATTATCAGTCAATGTTGTTGCCTCATATTTGTTGTATGTCTGCTGTTTCTTTGTTTGCCTTGGTTTATTTTGGTTGCTTGTATACTGTCGTTTACCCATTATTTACCGATGAGCACTTCGGACTCTTCCCTCACCTGCGTCACTGCACGCAAGTTAAGTTGTACTTTGTGCAGAATTGCATCCAGGAGGCTGTTGTGTTTCCCTTTGTCGGAATTGGATCCATTAGCTTGCATCAAGTTTTGCATAAGTTTTCATTGAATATATATTAAATGCTTCTGTTGTACAGACGATGATGTCCTCGTACCTGGGTAATGGAGACGATGTTATATATGTTTGGTTGTATTATTGTTATGATACTACCCTCTTCATTGTGTGACAGCCATGTGGTGGCATATGTTATTCGATAATTATTATTGTTTGGTAAATAGAAGTCTGGTCGTTTTAGTTGGACTTGTTATTGTAAAATTATTTTTGCAAAATTTCATTTAGCATATTTTAATTTTTGTAAAGTATCAGTTTGGCATTCTAATAATTTGTTTGAACATTTAAATAATTTAACTTGGAATCTCATTATATTTAAACCATTCAGTGTTTAAAAAAACGAAAAAAAGTAGCATTCCATTATATCTTATCATTACTAACTTTATTTTTTATACACTCATCATTTAAATAAAATAATAATGTTCTATTTTTTTTTTAATTATCGCCTCAATATTTCACCATTTGAGATTAAATTGATTGAGTTTAGAAATACAAAAAATTGTGAGACTCATAGCAAACTTTGCTTTGCAGTATCTATTGTTTGATTTTAGGATTTTTTTTGGCTTCCCTCACTTCCAGTGACTTCATATGAATGTTATAATTTTGATTTTGGGTGCTAAGCTTTTTGAATCTTGAGAGGAGGAGTAGAGGGTGGAATTATTGAAAAAGCAATTGATGGGTTTTGTAATTCAGTATAGTTGATATATTTGATAGGTTGTCTTTTTTTTCAAGACAGATGCTATAATTGTAATGGGTTGACAATTTAAGTTGTTGAAATGTTCAAATAAATTATTAAATGGCCAAATTGATACTCCATCAAAATTAGAGTGTGCTAAATAAAATTTTGCCAATTATTTTAGAAGTTATTATTATAGGTGGACAACCTATCAAGGTTAACAATTCTAAAATATAATTTAGAATAGTATTTAATGTTTACAATAAAATGAAAACAAATATATTCTTAAATAAAAAAATTTATTATTATTTGAATTTTAAAATCACTATTAATATTAAATTCAATTATTAGTGGATAATCAATATGAGAATGATGCTCGTTGAGCATCACCCCGTATCAAACACTGCACATCCTAAATCTTCGTTAAGCTTCCTTTTTGGCTCCCAATGACACTATAAAACCACCATCTCCACTCCCACCAGTTTCTCCAAACAACAACAGCAGGTTGTAGTGCACATCTTTTGTTCTTTCACCTTCAGGAATCCTCTCCTCCACTATTTTAGTCACTACTTCTAGTCACAGTCATCCACTCTTTTATAGTAACATCGTTACTATTAAGTACTATTTATCATCATTATTACATAAGAGTAGTCCTGAAAGTTAAATTATGCCAGATATGCACTCAAGGTCGTGATCTGAAAAGTTGAGTTACATTGTGTTGAGCTCATTAGCTGAACACCTCATTAATGTGACATAATAAAATCCTGCAAACTTGTTGTTCTGGTCTGCTTTCTCTTTCTCGGGTTTCGATGAATCTCTTTGTCACATCCATGGATTCCTGTTGTACATGAAGAACGTGAACTACTAGCTACCCTACCTCAGCTTATTGTGAATACCTGACCCAAAATCACTTGGGCCTATTCACCTAATCCTTTCACCTTCTTCTCCGGGTCAATCCCATAACATTAGAGTCGCCACCCAGGTTTTATTAAGGACAAAACTTGGGAAAAACCTTAATATGACTCCTTTAGGCTACATGGTCATGGCGAACCAAAGTTATGGATCTGGGGTTCGTCACAGATGGGAAGGTGTTAGGCACCCATCCGTGTTGGGTCGAGACTATGTGCAACAAGTGTGCCTGGTGCAAGTGTGCAGGTGTGGAAAGTAAAGAGAAGGGGAGAAGAAGAAGATTTGGCTTGCATCCCGTTGTAAGACCGGGATTACCTACGTACCCGAGTGATCGGGGTCAAAGCCACGTAGTTCTAAACATGGCACAAATCGGCCACTTACATCATCAAAAGTATCAGCATATAATCAACAAAGATCAATCAAAAGAGGGTTTATTGTTACCTTTTGTAGCCCTCCTCTAGCTCTTTGCAATGGGTTGAGTTCTACCCCCACCTTCTTGCCGCTTCTAAGCTCTATAGTTGATCCTCTGTTGACCTCTCCTTGCTGGACCACTGCTAATGCCCCCCACGAAAATCTTCCAGAGTTTCTGCCTAAAGAATGTGTTTCTAGGCTTGGAGAAGTAGAGTTTTTCCAAGCACTCAAGGCTTATAGGTGTGTATGTGAGAAAAGTGTGTCTTCCCCTGGAATGTATGCGACGGGTCCTATTTATAGTGTTCTGGAAAGCCTAGGGGCATGGACCTACTTAACGGTGAAGATTATGCCCGAAAATCTGGTCCAAAACCGAGTAGGATCGAATTAGGAACAAAATCGGTGAAAATCGGAGATTCTGGGTACCTATGACCGCCGCTGCCGGCGGTCATCCCTTGGATGACCACCAGTGCCGGCGGTCATGTGGGGATGACCGCAAGCACCTGGCGGTCGTCGCGAGAGGACCGCCCGTCACCCCGCGTGTCATCCGTTCTTTCCTTTTTTGGCCTCCAATCCCCCTAATTTAGTCGTGATTTGATCCTACCGCGTAATTAACCCCTAATTGACCTAGAATTACTCAATTACTTGATTATCACTCCCCCTAAGTCATTCCATAACAAATTGATTACACCTTAATGCCTATTTTATACTAAATCATACCAAAAACAACATTTCTACATAAATGATGATTTAGCTCTGATTTTCCACAAAAATCAGAGCTAAAATGATCCTGCAAGAAATGTGTTAATGGGTTGGGTAAACTCTGGAAAATCCATTTACTTGGACCCTTAATACCCATTCCTAACCCCAAATTACATCAACTCAATATAATTGGGTTAAAAACAACTAAAAGAGCCCAAGTAATACAATGAAATGTATTTTAATATGAATAAACCTTATTATATGTTTTACCCTAAGATTAAATCATCTTATTAATCCTAAGGTTTTAGAAGCACAAAGGTTTAGATTACCAAAATACATTAATTCTACTAAATTAAATTCTTATTATATCTTAACTCAAAATCAGATCATCTCACTAACCTCGAGTTAGACATGTTTTGGAAATTTAGTTTTAGTAAAATATTCGTGGGTCAAATTTGGGTGTTCACACTTATATATCATTAAGTCCTCTCTATTATATATATACGAGTTCCGACAAAAAAATTATATATATACAAGTAAGGCTCGTTGTGGTAAAAAAAATACGAGTAAGGCTCTAGCTCTATCACTAGCTTATACTCTTGACTAGAATTGAATTTTCCTTGGAGGATACGCAAAGGGCAAGGTTTTTGTTCTTCTTCGGTGGTGTTTCTTCCTTCAGAGAGAGATGGGAAATTGTCAGGTCGCAGAGGCAGCAACCGTGGTGATTCAACATCCAGGGAACAAGGTGGAGAGGATTTATTGGTTTGTTAGTGCCCATGAGATCATGAACTCTAATCCAGGCAACTATGTGGCACTTGTGGTTACTTCTCCGACGTTGAGGGCAGAGAATGGGTTGCCAGTAAAGCAGCTCAAGCTTCTCCGACCTGATGATACTTTGCTAATCGGCCACGTCTATAGGCTAGTCAGTTTTGAAGGTAACGTAATAATATAAGAGTTCATAATAATCTTCTTTTTTTCTTGAATTTCCTTTTGATTTTTAGCGAGTAATTTCATTTAAAACAAATTGGTATACAACCCTGGTTTTGTTTTCTTGTTGGGGGCAGATGTGCTGAAAGAATTTGCAGCCAAGAAATGTGTTAAACTGGGAAAGTTGTTGAAGCAGAGAGGAGGGCTAGGAGCAGAAACCAAGAGGAATGACAAGGCTGGCCTGAGCCTGGACCCAAATTCTAGACCTGATCAGGCCTGCACTCCCGCAAAGGTAAGACAATTTTTCCTGACCTTATTTTTAATCAACTCCTGGACAAAATGTTATGGGTAGATTGGTCATTTGCTGGTGTCTACTAGTGTAAATAATAAGTCGTAGTAGTAGGAACTAGAGGAGATGTGATTAAATTGAAGTGGTAGATTAGTGGGGTTATAGGCGTCCAGTACTCCAGTCATTCTCTTTTCCGTTCAGAGCAGGCAGAGGGACAGAGCATCTTCCTTTTGCCACTTCAACTCATAAAAGTTACGTTTCCTATACACCAACCTACTAAAGCATCTTTTTTGATTCAGACGGACATATCGTAAAAACTTATGTCAAAGGAAGTGGCATAAGAATGATGCTCATGGTGTGGTGGAGACCAAAAAAAACGAAAGAGAGAGAAGAGGAAATGTGCTCACACACTTTCGAGCTATGTTTCTTTTTGTTGCTTAGTTGGGCAATAATTGAAACCATATATCGTCTTAACTGGAAACTTTAGAAAGCACCTGTTCCTTGTTCATCGGGAAGAGTATAGTATTTGTAATTATTAGCGTTTCACAAAAATTCTGCTGGCTCTATTCTGAAACCCAAGTTATAATAGGAGGAGAAATGAAGAAATATCTGGTACTGATTCCATATTACTGGTTTTGTAAATGAGTGAATGATTATCAACCAGAAAAAAACAACTGATTTTTGATAAAAAAAAAACGACTGATTGATCCTTTCTCAATATGCTGTACATTTTTGTTTTAAATCCAATTGTCTCATGTCAAGTCGACGATCATTTCCTTTTCTTTTTTTTTTTTTCCAAAGGCATGCATTTCATCGGTGGAAGTAAACAATTGCAGGATTGAAAGCCATGTAAGAAACACCTAAAGCCTATGTAAACTAGTTGTTTGCCTATCTATGAAGGCAGACCAGGAGATCACATCCAAAGCACTTCTTTTGCACACTCCCATATTGATTGAAGTTGTGATGTTTAGTAGGGAGAGCAAAGCTTATGGTCGGTATAACCGTACCGACTTCGAATCGGTAGGCCTATACCAACTAGGTTTAAATACCGACAATTTACTGTATGTTCTATACCGTGTCAAAGTCATGCTGAACCGACAATATACCACCAAGTTCGGTATATCAACTATATAGATACCGAAAAAATAAAAGAAAAAGAAAAAGGAAAAGAAAAAGAAAAGCGTGCTGAACTTTATTGGAAAGAAATCACAACCAAACACGACATGGATTATAGATTTGTTTCATCCTTGTGTTGAACACTAAAGCTGAATTTCATCCCTATGCTAGATTTTGACTTTCTTTTCATCTATCTATTTTCCCTAATTGGTCTACTTTTATCCTGTCTTTAGAACCCGCTGGAAAATGTTGACGTGATAAGTTTTCTAATGCCACGTCAGCATACGTGGAACCCACATTTTAGGTCGAACCAACAAATAAAATCGGCTCGACCCGACCGGTTTGCCCACCCAAAAGACTCATTTTGCAAATTCGGTCGGACTCCTAGTTTGTCCATTCTCTTTTTTTTCTAAAGTTAACTTATACTAATTAAATAATAACTTATACTAACTAAATAATAACTTATACAACATATACATGTACAAAGTTTAGGGGTGGAATGCAGTGCCCTTCTCAGCCCCTATGTAGCTCTGGTTAAAGCTACCGAAGTTACTTAGAAGACAAACAGGAATAGTGTGGGAATAATTATCAATTTATAGGCTCGTTTGGTGGGGTTGTGAAATCAATCCAGAGTTTCCTGTCTTGTATGAATTAAGCAGCAACCACATATGAAAAATTTGGTAGGAATCTGTCACGCGGATTTGAGAGGAATAGAGAGAGATTATTCTCTGTTCTTTTCTTGATATATCGGATGTGAAACATTATTCATAAATTTCTTTTTCCTTTTTTCTAAATGCTATTTATTATCCTCTCAGAGGTGTATTAAGTTCCTGAACTATTTGTGGCTTAAATATATGGATTAAGTTAATGTTCAAGGATTCTGGCCATCTTTTTGATTGTTTGATGATATATTTGCGTCAGATAAATTGATTTATATGATTGTCTTTTAGTAACAATGTGTAAGGGCGACAATTTATCACCCGAAGTACTTGTTTTAGTACAAAGGTAAAGGGGAAAAAATGAGAATTCTACTATCCTGAAGTAGTAGTAATAGTGAGTCTTGCTGCTAATAATCGTTCCCCTGAAACATTTGCTTCATGGTTACCAGGAATAGAATTGTTCATATCTGCATTGTCACAGTCTCTTGATCACTGCCCCTTCTGTACATAGATTATACCATGCTCATTTTGCTGTTTTTGCAGATAGAGCAAGAGGGCCACCGACTAGGAAGCAATATTGGCAGTGGCAGTAGTAGCAGCAGAGGAATGGCGAGGTATAATGCGAGCGGTGCTGGTGGGGGCCAATGGGAGCCAGCCTTACACAACATTTCAGAGATGGGAACTTGAAAAACAAGAAAATGAAGAAACCATCCCGGTCCACTCTGTTCACACAGGCCAATCCTGACTACCGCGATTCTCTCCCATAAATAAGGCAAACCAAAATATGCCCCTCATTTCACTCTATCCAATCTATGTTTCTGTTTCATCTCCTATTTTTCTTTCTTTGTATATCAGTTCCCGCTAGACGTTGAATCTCATCCTCCTGTATTTTAGTAGATGTCATGTAACCATATATCCCTCCAGTAGTGGTGAATATTGAATAACCCTTTGAATAATTGTACTAATTAATTTAGGAATTAGCAGCGTATTTGTTGTGCCTCCTTTTTGATCTGTTTCATATTTCTTCCATCAGGGCTTTACCTGGTATTAGCTAAGCTTTACCGTGGATTTGAACTTTCTCCTACTGACTTGCTAGGTAGTTGGTACCCTTTTTTTTGGAGGAAAAAGGGAGTTGGTATCCAGTAATTATTAAAGGGTAGTTGGTATCCATTAATAATTATTAAGTGCGGTTTCAGTAAAAGTCTTTTAGAGGTTGAGATTGGCTTCCCTTAAAAGCTTTGCTTTAAATAATCTCTCCAATATCTATTGGTCCTATTTGGTACACTGCAGACCGTAAGAGCATGAGAAGAGTGTATGCCCACACAAACTTTTAAACCAATTGTTAGTACCATTAGTCTTTCCTATAAATAACATAAATTGAAATGAAAAGTTAAGTGCCACTTATTAATTATCAGTCCAATATATATACATGTAGAGGTAACGTATTCTAGTGGTACATCTTATCAATACAAGCTAATCATAAATAATATAGTAGCAGATAGCTATTCTATATACATATGATTACGGTCTGCAAGTTGATCGAAACTATTTATGTGTGTTACCGCCCTTATCTCACGATCTTGGACTTGTCAGAGTATTGCAAGTTGATCAGAATTATTTACGTGACTAACCACAATCTTACGATCTTAGACTTGTTGCTGCACATAAAGAAACTCTACAGCCAGATGCCTCATCCGACTACGAAGTGCAGGATTGTGACTTAAGTAGGACACTCCTAAATTATCACAGTAGATCGTTGTTGTGTGGAGAGACAGGACATGGAGCTCATGTAACAAATTTTGAACCCAAGTTGTTTCATCAATAACACTTGTTACAGCTCGATGATACTCAGCTTTTGTAGAGGAGTGAGTAATTGTTCGGTATTCCTTTTAAGACCAACTAACAGGATTAATCATAAGAAAAAAGAATATAGCATGTGGTTGAACTCCAATCAACAAGATTTCCTCAAAATATGTACAAATCACAAGTTGGATATTGGATAATACGAAGACCATAAGTTATAGTCTTATGTAGATAACATAACAACCTTTATACAGCAACACATCTAGCCTAGTAAAAGACAAATATGTAATTTACTAAAGACTTGTCGATATTCAGTGGCATCATGAGAGGGAGTGCGCCATAATCAAGTTGCACACCTTGAGACGAACTCATAGGAGTCTGCACGCCTTTGCAAGTTTGCATGTTTAGATTATGAAGAAGCTTAGAAATGTATTTGGCTTGAGAAAGGAACATGCCACTTTTAGTGTATAGAACTTTAATATTTAAAAGAATGCAATCCACATTATATGATCAACATAAATAAGAAAATACTCTATGCATATGCCAGCATGTTGAATAAATAAAGAAGGATTTGACTTAAACTTGTGAAAATCATAGCGCATAAATAGAGAGACAGTTCATTATACCAGGCTCGCATTGCTTTTTTGAAGCCATATATAGCTTTGCGCAGCCATGTGATGGAGAATTCTCAACTTTAAAGCCACGCGGTTGACTCATAAACACCTCATCATCAATATGGCCTTGTAAAAAGGTATTGATAACATCAAGTTGATGTAATAACCAACTGTTCTGAAAAATAAGAGAGAGAACAAGATTTGTACTGATAGAATGATAGTTGATACCCAAACACTAAGTAAAACCTTTGGCAACCAAACAAGCTTTGTAATGTTCGATAGATCCATCATCCTTTTTTTAATCCTGAAAATCCACTTACAAGCAACACCACTTTTATTAGGATAATAAGGTACTAATTCCCATGTTTGATTCCGAATTAAGGCATCAAATTCCTTTTTCATTACTTGCTGCCACTCAGTGTTTGCTTATGACCTTTCTACTGTGATCATTTGCTCAGATAGCTTGAAGTCTTGGTATGGTTCCATTTGTAAGTTCATTTATATATAGTCCTTTAGTAGGTCTATTGCCTGTGGAACTTTTGCTGTGGTAAGTTAGAAGTCATCACTTTGATGGTTTCAGTTAACCTGTATGTTTTGTCTATTTCAATAAAATTCGATCGTTCTCATTAAAAAAAAAGTGCTTGCTTATATGTATGAGGGATGATAAGAGGTGCAACTTGAGCTAGTAAAGCAAATGAAAAAAAAAATAAATTATTTTGTGACCTGGTGACAACTTGAGTCGTCGACAGAGGTGGTGGTGGTACATGAATGGATGGAGGTGCTTCAGTTGCCATAGAGTCAATAGTTGAGCATGTGGCAGGCAAGGATGGTGATGATGTCTCAAGGGTAGAAGGAGAGGGTCCCTATGAAGGAGCTGAAACTGGCAAATGCGTTGGCCAGGAATCGAAAGAGAAGGACTCAAGCAATTAAGGACAATGAATAGGAATTGGCATCGGTAAAGAAGGTATCTGTGGTGCAACAAGTGATTGTGGTAGCGCTGGTGAGATATCTATTATGATATCCGGGTCGATGAGGGGGAGAAGTATACGCCGGTGCTGGGGTGAACACGGACAAGGAGCGGCTCCTTGCAGGCTTCTAGATGAAAGGACACATGAACGAACCGAATCCATACCCGAATAAGAGAGATCCTGAGACTGTGTAGGGATGAGGCTACATAGTTGGCGATTTCGTAGTTATACAGGTATGGGACTGTATAATTAAGAATAGCTCAAATAAAGTGATTTCGAGGTTGTATAGGTATGGAAAATCGAGAATAACTTAAACAGATTGATAGGTACTAATTATATCAATAAGGTGCACCTACCTTTTCGGTGCTTATTCCAAAAGAACTCCAAAGTCAAATGTACTTGACTTGGAGCAATTCTTGGACAATTGACCTCCTAGGAAGTTTTTCCTAAAAACATGCGAGTGGGGACAAAGTATATTGGAAAGGCCCCGTGTTGGTCGTAGTGACAGTACTCAAGCCGGGCAATGATATGCATAATGTGTTTGAGGTAAAGACGATGGCAACATTCTGCAACAACTATGCATTGAGGAGTATGTGGGGGAGATATGAGATGTTCCATACCTTTTGAACAAAGATATAGATCTAGCCTCTTATATTCACCACCACCATCAATATAAAGAGAAAGAATTATTTTGTTGAAGAACTTTTCCTTTAAAGGATGAAATTGACAGAAGATATCTCGAACTTCACTTTTATTTTGCAGAGTATACAACCACATGTACTTAGTATATTGATCCACAAAAATAGAATAATATCGTTTGTTCACAATGGATAGAACAAGAGAAGGGCCCCATAAATCACTAAAAAGAATTTTGAGTGGTGTATGACTTTGAAGGAGTAAAGTATGAAAGGGATAACGATGAACTTTATTAGTGTAACAAGAATTACTTAGAGATGGTTCGTCTTTATGGGAAATAGGCAAGGAAATTTTTTTGAGAAGAAATTGTAAAACTTGAGAGTGAGGATGGCCTAGGCGACGATGCCAAATTTGTGGAGAAGGTGTTATGGTAGAGATTTGAATTGAGGTTTTGGTGATGATGAAGGTAGGCCATTTATAGAGTCCATCTCTAGACCAACCATTGACCAACGGAGCTCTCATTTGCAGATCTTTCACTGAAAATAATAAAGAAAATTTCAATAGAGGTTAGAATGTCTTGGCAAAATTTGGATATAGAAATAAAGTTGTGCTTAATAGTAGGGGCACACAAAGTGTTATAAAGTATAAAATCAGTATTTGTTGCACTTATTGTTGTTGAACCAAGATGAGAAATAGAAATTGTGTTACCATCACCCATGGCTATCCCTTCCGTGCCATGATATTCCTCCACATTTTTTGGTTCAATGGTGACATGATGAGAAGTACTAGTGTCTATGATCTATGAGTGAGCTACAGTAGGTGATCCAATAAGAAAATGAGCCTTAGCAGTAAGATGATTATAAGATTGAGAGCAACACACGTTGGCGGTGTGTCCTTGTTTGTCGCACAACTGACATCGGACATATATATTTAGAGACAAAAGACGCCAAGAAGAATGATGAGATCGTCCACTTGGGTTGGTTATGCTTGGTGTTCGGATTTTTGATTCCTAATAGTGGGGTTGAAATCAAGGTTACGACTCGAGTGGTTCCAAGGATGAGGGACCGAAACTTTGAAGTTTGAATCCGACATTGGACAATATAGACCCGATCCTTTGGTAAGGTTTTAAAAACCATTAATCCTTGCCCGAGAATGAGTTGCTATTTTGAGAAGTAATGTTAGTGTTGTTTTGGCGTCGACAGATTATTTGGGGAGTATTTTCGGGTTTCGTAGTGGTTTGGTGCTCAGCATATTGGTGTCTTTTCTAGGCAGAGGACTTCTAGGTTCTGGTTGTTGTTGTTGGTGAGGATTCAGGGTCTTGCGGGTGGATCCCACCTTGGACAGTTCGGGTCTAAATTTTCTGTAAGAACTCCAGTGAATTTTAATTGTATTTGGTATGTTAAAAGTTCTGTGAATATGGATTTCTAATGAAGTGATGGTTGGTTGATGGTATTCAAGATCGATAGATTTTTATGGATGTTGTGGAATATTCTGGCGGGGATGTCATCAGAATCTGGGGAGAAGAGTATTGTTTTGGCGAGGAGATATATTCTCTGGCTTTAAACGGTAATCTTCGAGCAATGACGTGTGTTTTAAATTTGTACATATCATGTATTGTAAAAGGAATTAAATAGTGTAATATAATAAGCGAATATAGTGGAAACCGATTGTGAGGAGTTGAGAGGCTCGTGGCCGGAATTCCACCGACGCACATGTTACACATAGGCTGGAAAGACAAGGCTCGGAAATTTAGGTCGATTAGTAAGATGAGTCGGGCCCAAGCCCAACCACGATATGTTAAAAGATTTATAAACTGTTTCCTACTAAATGGGTGATGGTTGTGGATCAGGCTTCAAGCCTAGGCATAGAATTGGATAGAGCATTTGCTATGTTCCTAGGCCTAGTGTGCAATGAACCCAAATTTTGGAATTAGAGGACCTCTAGTATGAGAGTGTTATGGTAACTTAATTGGGCTTAGACCTACGACTTATTAACTTAACTATGCTTAAGGACTCAAGTCGTTATATTGATATGATCACGACATTAGTATGCATTCATCATATTTTATGTGTTCCTTAAGTGTGGTCGTATTTTGTTTTGAAAGTAGGATTACCAAGGAAAAATAGGGCTTTAGTTTATGAGACAATCTCAACGGTTCACGTGAGGACATATAAACCTCTGTATGCATTATGGCTTGCGCTACTCGTGCTGACGGTTATGGTAAATGGTGTGGTAATTTTTGTGATGTATCGCACATTATTTGCCTTTGTGCTTGTGGCGTTGTTTGCTGATGACTATGATGTTTGCCTACTTGTGAACTTGATTGATATTTGATTTCTACGCCATGATGAATTAGTATGATATATATACTTCATATCTGAGTAATTGTGATCCATGATTAGAGAATTTGTGGAAAGGCACACCACCCCATGAACATAATGTGAAGATCACAAATCTCCTAGAATCATAATTGGAGGGATAATGATTATGATTTGAGATAATAAAAGGAATACTACTATGGAGCTGTTGACCGGTAGCACATAGTGGAAGGTTGGGTACCCCTCGGGAGTTGTGATGGAAAAAAGAGACTTATAGAGACAGTGCCTTGGGGATTAAATGGATGTGCCCCTTATTTAGTTTAGTTACTCAGAGCATTCCTCAAAGAGGCGCCGTGTTGGGGAAATTGGGTGTACCGCTTAGTTATTTATACCAGGTTTTTGGTATGTACTGAGTGCATCCCTCCGAGAATTGTCGGCCACTTGAGTTATTTTGGTAGTTACTTGTTTGGGTTTTTGGGTTTCACAGTACCCCATCTTTTGCGTTTTGGCCAATTATGTACCCTCACTTTTTGTTTGGCCGGTCATGTCACCAATTCATATATAATATGGAGAGATGACTAGTTATATTTTATTTCTTCCTTAGATGTGAATTCGTATAGTGGATAATTAAAAATGCCTAAAAGTGATAATGATTCTAATAATTTTAATAGATTATAAAGGAGCTTAGTTATCTATTTTACATAAATTGATGTAGTTAGATGGGTTTTTGGTACAGTTGGTACCCGACTTTCTTGCGTTGGGTCAATCGTGTATCTACAACTTTTCTTGAGACATTTATATACCTGGAGTTTTAGCGGGCAGGTCAGTCATGGGTCTCGGGCAGGGCATGTGCTGACGTGGAAGCTGCCCAAAATTAGAATGCTGCTCGTTGCTTAAAACGACATCGTATTACTACAATACGACGTCGTTTCATGTCCATATGGCAAAAACCTGGGCCTCACTACTGTCCCAATCATTAACTCGGTTTCCTGCCTGGTTCTACCTGGTAGAGGTTCAACCCTACCCAAAAACCGTTTCATTTAAAACCCAAATTTTTTATTTTTTCTTTTGTTGTTTTATTTCTTTTTCTCTTTCTAAACTTGATATTTTCTTTTTAAAAAAATATAGAAATCCAAATCAAAATTAAAAAGAAAACATAATTATCCATTAGTCCTACTTTTCCTCTAAATCCACTCCTTAATCTGTAACGCCCGGAATTTTCATAATTTGATTTTTCGGAATTTTCGAAATTTTTATTCCAATTTTACCCTTGAGGTATTTTCGAGTTTTAGCCGAGGAAATTGATCACTATGCCTTGGAAATGTAATTTTATGTTGGTGTCGTTCATGGTTCGGGTCCCGTGGAAAACGGATTCGAGATCGGGGTGAAACGCGAAGGTTAACGTAGGTTCTAATGAAACTACGTCGTTTTGGATGGATGGAAAAAAAAAAAAAGGATGTTGACTGGCCAAGGGCGGGTTGACCGTGCCCTAGTCCAAAACGGCGTCGTTTTGGACCAGGCCGGCCAACCCTAACCCCAAGCCTCTTTTCTTTCTTCCTTCTCTTCTTATTTTTGTTTCTTCTTCTTCTCTTCTCTTCCAACCCGCCGCCTCCCTCCTACCTTCCTCCTCTCTTTTTCTTTTCTCTCTTTCCTCTCTCTCCCTTCTTCCTTTTCCTCTCGTTCTCTCTCCCTCCGTTCTCCTCCTTCCCTCCCTTCCGCCTTCACGCCGTCTTCTTTCTTTTCGGTTCCCTTCCCCGCGCCGTGGTTCCACCGTGGCTGCAGGGGAGCCGGGAGCTAATCGGGTCGCCGCCGCCGTCGCCCTGCATAGGAGGAGGGTCGTTTGCGATTAAGGACTGGTGGGCTCGCCTCGGCTGCACGTGTTCTTGAGTTCGAGCCGCCACTGCCGCCACCGATTCCTCCTTTCTCTGCTGCTATGTTTCCTCCTCGCCGTCGCGCCCACAAGCCAGGGGGATTAGCTATTTACCGTACTAAGGACGAGGCAAGTACACCAGCCGAGGACGGATGGCGGAGAACTCGAGGACGAGTTCGCAGCTAGTCGCCGCCTCACTGGTAAGAATCCTCTCCTTTGTTTCTCTTTTCTTTTCTTCCTTCCGTCCCCTGGGTGCTGATGTGTTGATGGGTGTTTGGATTTTGTGGGTGACGGATGGGTTCGTCAATGGTGGCGGGTTTGTTGGTTTGTGTCTTTGGGTGGCGGATTGGCTGGTGGTCGTCTTGAGTTATTGGTGGTCCGGTTGGCTCTGCTGCTAGCCGTGGTGGCCGGGCTTTGAGCGGGTGTGAGTCGTGGCTGTTGATGGTGGATACGGGATTGTGACGGCGGGTCGATGGTGTGTTTATGCGGTATGGTTCATTGCTGGTGGTGTTGGGTGTACCGGAGGCAGATTTCTTTCCGGGCAGAGGATTCAAGGGTTGGGTTTTCTTTTTCTTTTTCTGGGTAAGGATTGATTCTTTAAATCTTTTCCTGTTCGTTCAATTGATGTTTCTGCGACTTAATTGTTTTGTTCGAATGTCGTTTTGTGGATGCTCGGTAGGCAGTTTTTGTGGGTTGATTTTCGGGCAGTTGTGGAGTTTCCGGCGAGGTCTTGACCGGAATCCGGCGAGACGTGTACTGTTCCGGCGAGGCTGGCCGGAATCCGGCGAGCTCGGGAATTTTCCGGCGAGGCTCGGGATTTCCCGGCAAGACACAACTTCTCTTCCGGCATTTAACGGTATACCCTCGATGTGTAATTTGATGTTTTTAAACTCATTCATAGCATGTAATAATTAAATGTAATTAAAATTGTGTATCGGGAATTGAAGTTATTTAGTGGAATACCGGGGTGCGGGGTTATGTGTATGTT
>JAKUCV010002023.1:0-39294 GCA_028386065.3 Turnera subulata | reverse complement strand
TCGGGTCGGATCCATAGGGTTCAATGCATACTTGTTATCATTTGTATAGTCTTCCGCTGCATACTCGTTGTTGTGCAAATTGTTGTATAAATGTTCATTGATTATTTTGTTGATAGTGTATCCCGGGAAGAAGGGCATTTTGGTCTCTTCACATGTTATACATTCTTTAATGGATATTTTGGGATACGGGTGTCCCGGGGATGATGAGGGCAATTTGGTCAATCTATAATTAATTTATAACTTATATTAATAAATTGGGACACGGGTGTTTCATTTGGCATATCCGAGCCACTGGGGATATTCGGCATATCCGAGCCACTGGGTATTCGGTATACCCTAACCACAGGCATGACGGGCCAACTAAACCAAAAACCGACCATAGTATCCCCGAATTAATTTTCAAACCATCGGGTCGTACCACTACTTTCCACATGACAATTATATCAACATCTCAAATCAATTCCACTTCCAATTCCATGTTCCAATTCCTTTTTCACAATTTCCACAATCAATAGTTCAACATCAATCTCAGCATATTATCCACAGAACCCATATCGCAGTCCAAAAGCAACAATAATGTCCACAGCATATATTCAGCCAACAAACAACAGTTCAGCAGTTCAATCGAACAACAAAGCACACAAAGTATTACAGGCAACATAACAAGGGTTATCCATCCTCACCTTAGCCGATATTCAATTATGGAATTGTCCAGCAAGTTCCAAGTCCGGTTCCTCAGCAAATTGTTCGTTATCAACTCCTATGTCAATCAAATAATATGCACACATAAGATGGTATGCAAATGCCTTGCTAATACTGTATACCGTAAATTAAACATAAACTCGGCTCGGTTACTCTCCCGGATTAATTTTCTATTATTATCATCATTCACCATTTATTTCCATGTGCTAAAATACTATTCTATATTTACTCCTATACCCGGGTACTATACCGGTATAATACTTCCTTGATAATACCCTTTCCAAAATTATTCCCTAGGTATGTACTTTCCAAAATATTATTTCTACAAATTATTATTTACCTTATATATGCTCCCAAAGTTATTTCCCATATACCTTATACTTCCCTAAAATTTATATTTTTCCATTAACTCCAAAATTATATTTTTCTTTCCCAAAATTAATTTTCAAGAATTATTATTCTTTCTCTTTTTTTTTTTTACTAAATCGGACTGGGCCTAAGTCTAAGTCCCAAGCCCATAGCCTAAACCCAATCCAACCATCCTAACCCATCTCACCCTAAGCCCAACACTAATGCCTTAAGCCCAAGCTCACATAACTCAGCTCAAGCCCAACATCACACCAACCCATCCAGCCCAACCCGTCATCCACACGGGTCAACCCGCGACCCACATCTCATACCCGGGTCGAGCCCCTACAAAACGGGTCTGCACATCCATGGCTCACCTTGAGCTTGACGGCGGCACGCGAGGCGCGACATGGCGGCGGACAAGGCGAGCTGAGTGATGCGGGGACGAGGCCGGCTGAAAGCAAGGCGGCGGCCGGTGGTGTCGAGGTGGGGCGCGGCTGCAGCGTTGTGTCGGATCCGTCTCACGGGTCGTGTCGGCGGCGAAAAGCAGGGCGGTGCTCCTCGTCGGCGGCAGTTGCAGTGAGGGAGGCGACGGTTGTGGGAGGACGCAGCGAAGACTGAGGCGCGGGACGACGACGACAAAGGGGACGCGAGGGAAGGGGTACTCGGCTGCAGGCGGTGGATGTCAGGTTAGTGGCAGTGGAGGAGAAAGGAAGAAGAAGGTGGGGTGTGGATGGGTTCTTGCCAAAACGACGTAGTTTTGGTGTATGTGGGTTGTTGTTGTTTGTTTTGTTTTTTTTTTTCTTTCTTTCTTTTTTTTTTGATTTCCAAGGAGGAGGCTGGCAGAGGTGATTTACAGGTGAAAATTTGCAGAGGTGAAGGCGTTGGTGATATGCATGGTGGAAGAAGAAAAATATTAGTTTATAGGAAGCAAAATCATTGATAAGTCACAGGCTGAATAGGAATTGGCGGCGGAATAATTGAACTTCAATTATGCAGTTACTATGCTGCATGTGAAGTGTGGCCCACCTGTGAAGCGCCCTGACCCGTATTTACCGTACAGGGTAAACACGTGCCAGAACTGTTCTTACTACAGTAGCAGACAGTACATACAAAATATAATACAGTACACGCAAACCACATATACAATATCCGACACCCGACCTCGGGGTCCATTATTCAAGCCAACATTCCAATCTGATCAACATCAAATATAATACAGCAGCAACAACAAATTCACAATAGAAAAACAAGCAGCGGAAGACTACAATGCAGATGCAGCGGTGTATGGATCCGGGTCAGGTGGAGAAGTAAGCAGCAGCCAACGAACCTCGTACCTGAACTACGATCAACCAAACCTACGGGATGAAACCCTGCAGGCGAGGGGTGAGTCCGAAGTGCTCACCGACGAAGGATAAACAGAGATATATTCAACTATAATACTTTCGAAATAAGCACAACAATCTCGACAGTATATACAACCAATCACAACACAAAAAAAACTACCACAAGCAACTAACCAAGACCAAAAGAATGCTTAAATTTTATTTTATTACCAATTTTATCTTCCGGGCCCGTCACTGGACAAGCTAGGGTCGTACCTGGTTATTAATTAATTCCGGATGCTAAGTCAAGAACCAACCCACATATCAGAACAACCGGATATTCGGCATGTCCGAGCCACCGCGGATATTCGGCATATCCGAGCCACCGCGGATATTCGGCATATCCGAGCCACCGTCATCATCATGTCAACCAAAACAAGTAACCAACAATAGCATCTCAGAATTAATTTTCAAACCATCGGGTTGTACCTCTACTTTCCAAGTGACAATTATATCATCATCTCAAAATTAATTTCCAATCCCATTACTTATCACCTTACCTCAACTTTTAATCATCACAATTCACTTTTCAAACTCAACCAGCCAACAATTTCTTATTTCCAAATTCTCACAATCAACAGTTCAATGATTTCTCACAATATCGCAACCAACAGCATATTTCAACAACATCATGGCAAATCCACATCAACAAATAGCAACAGTAACATCAACAGTTTCCATAGCAATCATATAGCAGCAGTTCAAGCAACAACAAATTCATACACAGCATTACAGGCACATATCCAAGGTTATCCATCCTCACCTTAGCCGATATCAAGTTTGGAACTGTCCAACTGACTCCAAGTCCGGCTCCTCCGGTATCAGCTCGTTATCAACTCCTATATCAAGCAAATAATATGCANTTATTCCCAAATTATATCTATTTTACTTTCCTAAATATTACTTACCTAAATTATATCTCTTTTTACTAATTTTTTCCAATTATTTCCTTTTCCAGAATTTTTTTAATCTATTCCAGAATTATATATTATCTTTCTCTTCTTTTTTTTTATTTATTCCCGAACTGGGCCAAGTCCAAGCCCAAACCTAACTCACACAACCCAAGCCCAACCACTGAGCCCATATACCAAAACCCCACAAGCCACTTCCTAGCCCAAATCCAACCTAACCTCTAAGCCCAACGCATCAAACCCAAACCCAGAACCTTTCGTTCAAGCCCAAACATAACCCAACTCAACCTTAAGCCCACTCACACACCCAAGCCCACAACCCTAACCCATTTACAACCCGTTACCCATCTACCTCGTGTGGGTCGTCCCGACCCGAACTCCATACGGCCGGGTCGTGCTCACCTTGGATGTGCAGGTGGCGCGACGACGGAAATAGAGGCGAGGCCGGCAACACCGATCGGCGAGGCGACGGCGAGGAAGTCGCGGCTTGAAACGGCGACTCGGCAGCGCAGGGACGAGACACAAGGGAGGGCCGACGTCGTGCTGCAAACGTCTGCTGGCGGCGGCGCCGATCGCGACGAGTTGCGTGGTGGAGGCGTCGCGGTGAGGTCTGCAGCGCCGGTCGTGCTAGCGAGGAGGAGAAGAAGGGAAGGTTGGCGTCTGGTGGTGAGGTGGTGGTGTTCTCGGGTGGAGACGGCCACCGGTTTCTCCTTGGTGGCGGCGGCGAGTGGGTTTCACGGGAGGAAAAAGAAGAGAAGAAAAAGAAAGAAAAAAGAGAAAGGAAGGAAGGCTGTTTCCAAAACGACGGGGTTTGGTGGTGTGTGTGTATTGTTTTGTTTTTTTTTTTTCTTTCTTTCTCTAGTTTGGATTGAAAGGGAAGAAATAATATGGGTTTCTAGGCAGACGGTTGCAGGTGGAAGTTTGGTTACTGGCAGTTTGTTTTTGCAGGGTGCAGAGGGAAGATTGATGGCAGGGTGAAGATGGGGGTTGGGTGCAGGAAAGAAAGAAATAAACAACTCAGGGCATCAACTGGTGAAGCACGGGCTTCACAGTGAAGACAAAAACTCACGAGTACACAGGAGAAGGCGGCTGCTTTATGCAGTCGTGTCCCGTCCGGTCCAGAAAATATTATTAATACCCCCTTGATTAATTCCTAGCCCGATAACTCGGGGTTAATCTTGACTTTTCTCGATATTTCTGGACCCGAAAAATTCCAACTTTGGTCCGAAAAATCCGCAGAAAAATCCCGAGCGTGGAACAGGGCTCGGTTTCAGATTCCGAAGCGTAAATTACCGTTAATTAATTATTCAAGATTAATTTTAGTAGTAATTAACTGTAAAAATAAATTTACGGTGACGGTAAAAACATAAAAATTACCGGGGCTGTTACAACCTGGACCAAAAAATATCCGGTATACCCACTTATCTTATTTCTGGTCCGTTAATTCGAGAATAAACCCGGCTTTTCCGAAGTTTCCCGGACCCGAAAAAATCCCAACTTTGGTCCGTAAAATCCGCAGAAAAATCCCGAACGTGGGGCCATGCTCGATTTCGGAATCCAATACTCAATTTACCATAATTTAATTACCCAAGATTAAAAATCATTGGTAAATTACTGTACATTAACTTAAACAGTTCCGGTAAAAATGAAATTTTTACCTGGGCTGTTACATACATACTAATACTTGGCCAAGGAGAGATGGAATTCCAAATCCCATCCATTGTGCTCATATTTGAAATATTAACTAAACTAATACACATCCCGTGTAATACATGGGCCTGGGATTGGTTTGATATAATTATAATATTTTGGATTATATAGTATTATTTATTTTTAAAACTATAAATTAAAACGTAGTAAAACTTACTATATTAAAAATAACACAGAATATTGATATTTTTTTGCAAAAGAATTAAAACATAATTTGCATAATTGCATAAAAGAATATAAAAAAAATAACGATAAAAAATTATAAAAAATACAATCAAAATAAATAGAAAAAATTACGCCCCTTCAATGATTGTCGAGAAGATGTAATACACACTTGTGTAGTAGGAAAACTTACAAACAAAGATATTTTTTTTTAGAGAATGAATTCTGAAAAAAATAGTATTACTAAGAGAGAATGTATTTAAATAGAAAAAAGTTGATGCCGAGGAAAAAATATTAGAAGCTATTCAAATCATCTTATTATTTTTTTAAAAAATAATTTTTAAAATAATAATACAAAGAAGACGATCTTATCATCATCTAAAATTTATTTTTAAAAAGAGATAAAAAAATAAGTTGATTATAAAATAAATAACTAAGATAATTGTCAAGACAAAAGAGACTGCCACATGTCATATTTATATATTCTTAAACTGCTAGGTGTCTTCTCTTTAATCTCTCTTGAGAAGTGTCTCTCCTATATATATATATAATAGATATTGGTTCTTAAATAAAAAAAATAAGATTCAACTCATATTTTAACTTAGATAGATTTATACCAAACCATGGAATTAATTTCAATTCAAGAGTATTGAATTTAATTCAGGGCATACCAAACTGGCTGGGACAATGGAAGTAATACAGTAATCCAAGTTTGGTTTTGGATTGTAGGTATTAAGACTTAAGAGGGAGCACAACAGCCCAATTGAGCAGCAGCAAAAGAGTTTTTATATATTGGGTTGGTAGTTAGAATCACAGGATGATCAATGGGCCGACTTCGGACTATATGTAAGCCCACTAAGACACAGTTCCTCTTCTCCCCTCTTTAATTTTACATTGGTTTGTTTATTTTCTTCTGATTTCAACTCGCGCCTTTTCTATCAATACCAAAAAAAAAAAAAAAAAAAATACCACCGAGAGAGACACAGACATGGCCACTGCGAGTCTCTTCCGGAGGCCCGTTTGGGTGCTCTGGATTCTCTTGCTCGCCTTTTCAATTTCTTGCTCAATCGTCTGTTCCGGAGAACTCTCTTTAGGTACCGTCTATTCTTTTTTTCCCAATTCCTTCTCTGCCCACGATCTTAGTTAACAACAAGAACTTTTTTTTGGTATTTAGGGTTTCCATCGTCTGCAATTGTATTATTCGAACGAATTATGATGTGGGCTCTTTTAAATTTATGTTCATGTTTGGTGCGTTTGCAGTTTCTTTCTTTTTTAAAAAAAAAAAAAAGAAAAATCAGTAACTTGTTCGGTGATAGCAACTTATAATGTTCTGTAACTTGGTAATGATTGTTTGGCGTTGTACTCTGTTTTCTGGGTTTTGTGTAGTGGTAGGCGAGACCAGTAAATTGCAGCTATCTCCTAGCTTGGAAGTGGCGAACTCTCCTGGTGCGAAGCCGGGTTCCGTGGTGCTCTGCGAAAGAGTTCATATTCATGGATTATCCAGGCTCCATAACTTGAAAAAGTATTCCAACTCATTGAAGCTCAACCTTTCACGTTCAAGTTCCTTCCTCCGCAGACCAGCCGTAGAGGTTTGTTTTCATATGTAAGTAATTCTGCCACTTTTCCTTCCTTCCGAAACTGTATTTATCTAGTTACTCCTGAACCCTAGTCTTGCATCTAGAAGTGGTCTTAGAGTTCTTGTTTGCATTTGGAGACTTACATGTTTTCTTCAGGAACAAATCCCTTGGGATTGGGATGTGTCCTCAAGCAATGTGGGAGAAAGTTGGTAAGGGTGGTTCATGGGTTCGAGCAATGTCACCTTTTGGCCACAAGCTGTTAGATATCAGGATTGGCGGCTTATCTCCTGAAACTCTTGAACTGCAAACCGAAGAAGGTTCTTTATCAATTTTAGTTTTGGGTTTATTATGCTCGTTAAAGTTTGATTTTGTTTTCCTCTTCGGCTCTTTCTCTGACATTGTTAACCTTTTTTATTCGCTTTAATTGTTTTCTTGCCCAGAATTCTTTCTATATCGTGTGGTATTCTTGATCTTTGGTGTCATTTTGCTATGTGTGGCTTCTTCCTTGAGCAAATCATTAGTGTTCTACTACAGCAGTGCCATGGCAATTGGGATCATCCTTGTTATTCTGGTGATCCTTTTTCAGGTAGGGTACTTCTGCAATTCATTATTAGTGGAAATGTGCACCATGTTTATATTAAGACACTCATGTTTCTTGCGGCATTCTTCTGATTTTGGGTTATGTTATGCTATTTTTATTACCATTAATACGTGGTAATCCAAGATGTTCTGGTTATGTGCAGGGAATGAAGCTTCTGCCAACCGGACGAAGGAGCTCGCTTGCAATTTTCCTATACTCATCTCTTGTGTGTATTCATATTCTAATTTGAATTTATATCTGGTTTTTACTGAGCGAAGAAAATAAATTTATTATGCCATGCCAATTTTTTCAGGTTGGATTGGGAACTTTTATCCTTGGCTACTTGCCAGGATTGGTACGTTCAGTATTGGTAGAGATGGGAGTCAGCGAAGACCTGTATTATCCTGTATGTAAGTTGTAAATCTTTCTTGAAAATGTAGCTTAACTTTCTTTATTTGGAACTTTTTCTTTAATTTCTATGGTAACGTTGGTCTTAGTAAGTTAATTAACGTGATCAATCTTTTCGGATCTGCATTTTTTCAAGCATGTATGAAACTAGAACTTTGGTTGACTCGAGAAGTTCTTAACCTTCTATGCTGCAAAGTAAATCTTTGTTTTAGGCATTGGACGGTGATGGTTTAGGCTATTAACAAAACAGTGAACAGAGTATCTTATGATGAAGCTTCAGATAGGTGCATGTAAAACTGATGTTGGAGGCAGAGCTAGTACATAATGTATTCTGATTTATATTGCTTTTTGTCTCTTACACTGAATAGTAGGATAACATTTTGAACATGTTTCTAATTTCTTACAATCTTCTCCCCTTTTCCTTTTCTACGATGGATTTGCTTATTTGGGCATTTATTAGGAAATAACAGTAATGATGACCATTTATACTTCTAAAGGTGTCTGATACTTGACATTAACCTCGCATGAGGCTTTTCACAATTTATCATGTAAGTAGCTGAAGTTCTGATGCTGTAAAATGCAGTTGGGTGTTTTTATACTGGCTTTTGTTGTTTTGGCTGGAGCATGGATGGGTTTCTGGGCTGTGCGCAAACTTGTCCTGGCAGAAGATGGCTCAGTAGATACAAGTACATCTAATTTTGTTGCTTGGTCAATCCGAATTCTTGCTGTTGCTATGATATTGCAGGTGCTTGTACGATAAGAATAGATTTATTATTTCTATAATCACTTGACAATATAATATTCTATGTTCACTTGCAATTTACTGTTCTCCTGTTTCCAGAGCTCCTTGGATCCCCTGCTGTTACTAGCAGCAGTAGTATCTGGCGTAATGTTTGAAGAAATTTTTAGATCAGGATTTTTGTGCGTACTGTACAAGTAAGTCTAATTTTTCATCCCTGATCTTTGCTCTTCTCACCGAGTCTAGAAGGTAAATATGCTTCAGTTATTATAACAAACTATGTCTTTTACTTTTCGTGAAATTATGTCCACATTAATGGTTTCTGGTGTGTGTAAAAGTCTGAATAAGAATTTATAAATAATTGTGAACATTAAGAATTTATAAATACCGTCTGCAGTAGATGTCCAATGAAGAAGTTTTCTTTTTTGATACTACCAATGAAGAAGTTTAATGCAATCAGAAGTCAAGTTTAAGCATAAAAAGTATATGAGAGTAGTATCTTTACTAGGAAGTATATTTAGTACAAATTGCAGACAGGGTTTTTCAGGATTATGATAGACTAATAGATCAATTTTTGTGTATAGATTATTTATTTCCAGAAACGATCACTGTCTAGGGACAACGCATATATACTGATATACTGTATCTTAAGAGCACCCGTCCATGCACATAGATTCTGAGCTCATGAACCATAAGTGTTGCTCAATATTACACAGTTACGCTGTCGTTGTTTCTCCATATTATGTTACGCAGCTTTTTACTTTCTAATAGTCTCTAAGTAACCCTCTTTCAGTGCCTTCAGTTTCCTATGTTGACGTTTGAGTAATAAATTACAGGAAGTCGTTGGAGTTGGTTCAAAACATCAATGGGGAATCAATAGTTCCAGACTTATCACCATTCCGAGGTTCTTATGATAGGAGGACTAAAGACTCTAGATTCGTTTCGCCTCAACCCAGACGGTCCACAATGACTTACTTTGATTCTGTGCAAGGTATACTGTCTTTAAATCTTATATGAAACATAAAGCTTTTTTTGACGGGATATGCTCTGTACTGTTTGTCAACCTCCAGGTTTGAGGAGTACGCCTCCTCGATTGTCAGAGTCGGATGTCTACCCATCTACATTTCATAGCACACCTGAAAGGAGACAATTCTCAAGAGATGAGTGGGAAGAGTACACCAAAGAAACCACAAGAAAAGCTATTCGGGAACTTGTTTCTTCCCCCGACTTTGGCAGGTGGGCTGCTGATAATGCTGAAAGAATCAGTGTAACTCCAAGGTCCTCCAGACATTCTCGTCACACACGTCACAAGTGGTTCCTTTGGTTTTAACACGTAGTGTGGAAATTCCCTATAGCATGCACAATATGTGCTGCGAAATTCAGAAAGAAAATCCATGATGGGCAAATGCAATTGGCCATAATGAAATCACATCATATTCTGGTCAATCGTAATGCAGGGTTTTATGCATATCCCATCATAAAGTTAAAATATGGTCGAGTTGTTTTGACCAGACTTAGGAACAGTAGAACAGATACATCAATAGTGCCCTGACAGAATTCATGCTGCAGTTTCTGTTCCTGGAGATGAAGATTTAGGTGCGTGATTTAGTTTTTGTTACGCTCATGACTGGGTGATATTGTAGTAGAACATCTCATAGTGTTGTCCTTGCACCCTTGATGCGGAAATCTCTTGATGACTAGAGCTGATGAGTAGCTACAGATTAGGTGGTGTTATCTGATTGTTTTGGTAGATGGAAAGGATAGTTGTGCAATTTATCTTCATTTGTGGATGTGTAACTTTAGCTCCTTCCCTTGGAAAGGTGGTGAATAGAGGGCCACGGGGACTTAGCGTTTTTATTGGTGTCAATCTTCTGTTCTAAATGTTCTCTTTATCATGTATAAGACAGAATTCTGGATGGATAGAGAGCTGTTTCTTGCGAGATTGAATTTTTTGTTTTCTGCGACATGAGCAGGATCTCATATGAGAAACATTCTCATAATACATGCAAATTTTCAAATCATTCTTATTTTCCGGAAAGCCTGCCAGACCTGAAAGTCTTTTGCATTACTCTTAGAGATGTCTATGAGTCTAGGTTGGATTAAATTTTCATTTTGGCGCAGTATCTTACTTTTTGCTCTCGTCCGGAGATTGATTACAGGTAAGATGCTGCCAGTGCCAGCACACTTGGCCTTCCACTTAGAAAACTGACAAAAACAGGAGATGGAACTTCGTTGCCTTTTGCAAACTTATGTAGGTTTGCAGATGACACAGTTAGGATATGATTTTCCAAACAATAACAATTCGGAATCTAGCTACTCATAGTGTTCCCGATAAAGCGTTTGTTTCGTGATCTTAGTTATTTCAATTTCAATGGAGACCAAGTGAGACGACATGGTTGAACATCTTTGTTTGAACCTGCAAATAACATGTAGCCTACCCTACTTTGCCGACACAGTTTTCCACTTGCCGTTGAGGACCGACTTGCTTGAAAACATAAATGATTTCCTGTCGTTTCCATTTCATAAACTGCATTTTAGCTTTTTCAATGAGAAGTAGTGAGTCAGTTTGTACAAGGCACTCACAGAGTTCTCTTCTCATTATTGTACAAATTTCGGTTGATACGGCATTGCTCAACCAAAAAATGAATCAGATTCTTAACTTATTCCATAATCTTGTTTTTGTGGTTTTTAAACAACATGTCGCGTTTTCTCATTCCTCATAAGAAAGATGAAACGTAAAACTCCAACCAAACACGTTTCTTTTTTTTTTTGTTAGGAGAAGAAAACGAAAAACACAAAACCTTAACGATACCAAACAGACCCTTAGTATCTTATTTTATTTGATAATCAATTCACCGGTTTTAATAATTTGTATTAATTAAACCAGCTAACCTTTTTTAAAAAAGAAAAATTGGTCTGGAGGAGTTTATTTGGTTCTATTAGACCAGCCTCTTCTCCCTTATAAACTTCCATTTGGTTGTGATAACAATCATGCTAATTACAAAAATTATAACCTGCGACAATAGATAATTCCGTACTGACGATATATCATTATTATATTTATCGATAAGGAAATAAATAATGCTATACCATGTTGCATGGAGGGGAGTATGGTTTGAGTTCTAAAAATAAAGGTGGCCAGGTAACCATTGCTGGCTGCAAAGAGAATTTCTAGAACTAGGATTCTATCAACAGTAATGCAGATCATGAGTTGTAATATGAACATCTGATGTTCTCCTGCTTGGATGTGGGACACATATTAGTAATATAAAATTTTATTATCTCAAAAAGCAAAAAGCATTGGCAGATGTTATAATATAAAAAAGGAATGAAAACATTTAATAATATTTTCTAATTCTACCAAGCTAGCCTACTATTACACTGACTTCAGAGAAAATTAGCAAAGCACGGTTGAGATTCATACTGCTAGATTAGAAAACTAAACTTTGTCTAATTAGCAAAGCAAATTATAATTAGATTTGGACATTGATAGACTCATTTATTAGGAGGAGCCTCTCAACTCGCATGCTCTACACATAAAGTAACAAACTGGAACGGGAGGTTACTTAAGAAAAACAGAACTCCGTACCACTTAACCAACCAGTATTGGCCTTGCTGCCGGTGGCCCTCGAAACAAAATTCAAAATTTAAATCATATCGTATACATAAAAAAAAAAAAATCAATGTTACGACGACGACTGTCTTCCAACAATTCAATTTTGAATTAATCCCATGAATTGGGGTCGAAGCCAAGAGGAAAAAAAAAAAATTATATTAATATGAGTTGTTGATTACCAATAATTCCTCCACGTTACTGCATTGCATACATTACTGTTTTTTTTTTTTTTGAAACATCCCTTTGAATAGCACCCAGGGGCTTCTATTACTCTGGCACAGCTCACCAAGGCTACCCCTTCCAGCGTATTCATGGTGGAAAGCTTCTAGACACAATTATGAGCACTGAATATACATGCGATGAACCACCCTTTCTTTCTTTCTTTGTTTTTTTTTTTTTGGAAAACCGTAAAATACGTTCACGCGAAATCCATATATTGAATGACGAAAGTAATTTATGTGCGGAACTATTGTGGAAAAATTTGTGCACGCAAAAAAAAAGGATAATTAATGGGTGTTTATCTATTAGTTAAAAAAGCATATGATTACTTTATGACAATAATTATTCATAATTTGTCACATGTATGTAATTTATTTTATAAATTACTACAATAGAATTACTCATAAACCTTATAATTAAATTGCATAAAGCACGACTTTGTCATCTATTAAAGATAAAGAAGATATTTTGATTGGGTGAAGTTTTTGTTAGTGGGGGATGAGAAGACGCATCTGTATTTTCACATCTTGTTGAATATATATATCTATCTGCTTCTCGTCTTTTTTTGGGAGCAACAGAATACATACAAGCACAACACACTAAAAGGTGGTTTGTGTGAGTGGGGCAAAAGGGCCATCCCCCGCGTACACCAAAAAGGGTGTGGATTTCGTGTCGGTTTTGGCTCTAAAAAGCTAAAGGGAGGAAGGAAGGAAGGAAACCTGCACCGAGTTTCCCCACCCCGCCACTCACCGCCTTACCACTCTTCACCCTTCTTTTGTAAAAAAGAATATATAAACAAACGCTAGCTCCACCCTCCATCCACACACACACACATCATACTTCTTTTCCTTCCTTCAACAACACACACAGCGCTAGAGAAAAAAAAAGAAGAAGAAGAAGAAGAAGATGAGTTACTACAACCAGCAGCAGCCTCCGGTTGGTGTTCCTCCACCACAAGGTATGTGTTTATCATTTTCTTCTTTTCTCTTTGTTTTCTTTTTTTCTTTTTCCTTCGGGGTACGGGTGTGGTGGTTTTCTTGTGTGGAGATCAGATGGGGTGTGTGTGGGGTTTTAATTTATTGATGAATTTTGGTTTCTGTTGGTGTTTCTTCTTATTTATTCTAGGTTACCCACCAAAGGATGCTTATCCACCTCCAGGGTATCCAGCCCAAGGTTATCCACAGGCCTATCCTCCCCAGGGTTACCCGCCTCCTCCAGGCTATGCTCAGCCTCCTCCTCCTAGGCAAGAGACTGGCTTCCTTGAAGGATGGTACGCTTTCTTTTCTGCGACTTTGCTTCATGTTTGTGTCACTTATTACAAAGTAGTTGGTGCAGATTTATTTATCATCATCTAACGTTTTATTCCCAATTTTTTCGTCCTCAAACAAATATCAAACCATCTATCTACCACAACACTCCTCAAAAGAAAAAAAAAAAAAAACAAACAAACTATCTACCACTGTTCTACCCTGCCGATTTGCTGAATTAAATCAAGATGGGGGTCAATTAGTATAATATAAATAGCATGGAATATAACAAACTAAGATTAATTTACAGTCTGTTTGAATTTGTTCTTCTGATTTTGTTATGGTTATTCTTCTTTTGATTAGAAATTTAATTGTTAATCTTTCTGATCCAGAATTGTTGATGTGTGAGCAAAATGTATGATGCTTTTGTTGTCAATTCAACTGTCTTGTCTAAAGGGTAAAGTCAAATTTTTACCCACCCAAACGTTCTTTTTTTTTTAAAAAAAAAAAAGAGTAAGGTCAAAAATACCTGCCTGGAATTAATTTTGCAACTGAATGCCAAATCAATGCACCCACCCAGAGTCAATGAATTAGATGATGATAGTACCATCTGGAATGGGTATCTTTACAGCTTCTCTCTTTTCTTTTCTTTTCTTTTGTTTAGATGAAAGCTTTTCTCTTTTCGAGAAAGGAATCAATTTATTACTATTGTTTATACTTTATGGGTTTTGAATTTTAAGATAAATAGTTACCATATCGGTCACCATCATCTGCAAAATGTGGGTGGCGGTTAGTTGATTGTCAATTTTCACGGTAGGTGCGGTGATGTACTATATTCTCGTGGAGTTGCCTTTGCCCTCTTCTGCAGCAAAGCCCCAATTCTGACTAATACGTTGTTCAAACTATCTAGAACTCCATTACGATGTTTTGGCCCAACCTTTTTCACTCCTCTGCCGCTTGCTCTGTTTATGTCCCACTTTCAATCAAATAAATTAGAGGGTAACTCTGGAAAAGAGTGAATCATCTTATTACACTACATAACATTCTTTCGATTAGTTGCTATGTTGCTGCATTCTAAGAAACGTGATAATTGCCATTAACTTTTGAGATATTAGTAATAAAGTACGAGCAACTTATTATAGGCTCTTGGTGAGCAACTTGAAGCATTGAGCTCTTTTGTAAGTATGGAATCCCAACTAACCATTTGTTTTTTGTGCATTTGCAGCTTAGCGGCCCTTTGCTGTTGTTGCCTTCTGGATGCTTGCTTCTAAGAGGGCTATCAACGATTCAGTTTGTGGACATTTGTTCATAATACCTCCTGTCTCTTAGGCCTTTAGAGATTACTATCTTTCTGTTATTGACTGTGGATGGAGAAATGTTGCCATGCCATTTGTTTGGATGATAGTTTTGCTGATTCATGACCTTTGCTTTTCACGGTTGTTATTACGTAACCAATCAGATTTCCAATCTAATTCTGTTCTTTTTGGTAGAAATGGTGGGCACGAGCCTGTTAGATTAAGTTACTGACGAAGTACAAATGCGGTTGTATCCCCTAAAACCTCACAATGCAATAAATCCAAGAATGAAACAGGTGGTGTAAACGAGGGTAACAGCCCAATGGCAGCATGGATGCCAAACCATCAGCCACACGATTTGTTTCGCAATAAACATGTTGAATACGGATGTCGCGCTGTGACAAAACACGAACACAGCGCACTACAACACGAACAGATAGTGGAGGTAGGGGTGAGCAAATCAATTGTATAACACGAACAGATAGTGGAGGTAGGGGTGAGCAAATCAATTGTACAAATTGTACTGAATTGGTACCGATCGACTTCGGCTCAGCATTGGCCGGAAGATTAGCTCCAAAAAATTTGTCGGTCGGCATTATACTTAGTTGAGAAATGTCGGGTAAGTAGCGGTGTGATTGGATCGGTATGTCGGTATACCATTACTGCCCGACATATAAATGCCTACATAAAAACCGAAATCCCTAATTTCATTACAAAACTCACGCTCGCCCTCTCTACTTTTTTCCCTCCCACGCAAGTAGCGCCTCTACCGCCGCCGCCTTCTCTACACAGCCACCATGCCAGTCTCCAGCTCCGCCTCCTCCATTATAGAACAACCACGCTTCCACCGCCTTCTTTACAAATCCGCCCTACTGACTCCACCTCCTCTTCAAAACCAGCTTGACACAGAAACAAAACCACTACTTAACAATACACAAGACATAAAGACCTTAATAATACACAACTAGACATAAAGACTCCAAAAGGAACAACACCGATCTCGTACCGGCCATCTCCTTCTCCTCCACTTGTCCCTCCCCCTTTTCTTCTATCTCTCTTTCATTATTTTGTCTTTTGTGTTTTATTTTTTTCTTTAGATATGAATCACAATCCACCATATTTCTTTTATCATGTTATAATCTTGTGTCGAGTCCAAACTCCGCCACATTTTAGAGTCTAAAAAATTTAAAAATATATTTTCTGAGGGTCGTGGGGATCATTTATCCATCAGTCCATCATGCTAAAGAAATTCTAGGACTTCCAGAATTTTCTTGGAATTTTTCGGAGACTTGGTCGGATTTTCGGTCTGGAAACATCCCGATCGCAGACAAAGCAATCTGAGCTCCAAACGAAGGCATTCGGGTCACAAATGAAGCCATCTGAGGTCACGACCATCTAGGTCTCGGGGGTGGCCACGAAAAATTTCGGGTCGAGAAAAGGACCAGAAGTGTCTACGACTCAGCTAGGCCGGCCAGGCACCATGGCAGCCTAGCTACGCCGGCTACACACATGCAGCCGGCCCAGCTAGGCTGGCCGGCTTCCCTCCCTAGCTAGCCTTCTGGCATTGGCTTCGGGTCACGCCTCCTTCATCTTCCAAAAACCGTAAAAAAACGTGTATTCGTCGGAATTTCACGAAATTTTAGAAGATCATCCCTGACATCGAGACATATTTGTCACATTTTTTTTGGAATTTTCTGAGGTCCCGGCAGGCTCCGTTTGTCCGATAAAAGCGTTTTTGGTGTCTTGGCCATAGGCCATGCCAAGTGGATACCAGTCATCAAAATGAACTAAAGACTTGGCGTGAAAGACCGATGGCTTGACACGAAGACCATCACTAGAAAAATAATTACAACCATGCCATCCCCTAGAAACACTATAAAAAGGGATCCCCTCCCTTAATTTTTCTTCACCTCCCTTGTCCTCCTCTAAGTCAGAATTCGGGTGCGAAGTCGTCGTCTTCCTAAGAATCATTTTGCGGGTTAGAGCCGAGTCTCTCTCTTCGTTTAGGGTTCGCTTTTGGATTACGATGCTGAAATCATTTTAGCAAATCATCGATGAGATGTCGTCGTAATGCTAGAATTATCTCTTGCATTCTCGTCGTTGTAGGCCGTCGTAATGTTGGATCGATATCCAGTATTTTCGTCGTTCTATACCTTCGTAATGCCGGAATTTCCCCCGATCACTCGTCGGCATCCCGTTTTGACCCGAAAAATGCTAAGATGGTTTCGGTACTCACTAGCCTACGTATGGAAACCCATGTATTTTTTATGCACTTGTTTGCTTGTTTATTTTGCATCCTCTGCATTATGAATTTTGTGATTGCACGTTTGTCCCTATTCTCTTCATAATGCCTGGGGATGCAAAGGGGGAGATCGCCGAATTTATCTTCTTCATTCAAAAAGGGAAAGCCCCAAATTTTTCTTTTCACGATTTCATCTTTAAGTTAACTCTCAATTCCCACACTCTTTATCTTTATGACGCATTTGGATGCAAAAGGGGATGTCCCTAGAATGATGCATGAATAACATGAGATTTTGTAAAATGATTGAGCCAAAGCGAGCTTCAAACAACTCAGAGAAAGGCGAGTTCATTCCATCAAAATAATATCTTTATTCAAAAATCATCAAAAGGTATCTTTACAAAGAAATTCTCAAGCTTCATGCAAAGGATCTCTGACAATCATGAATGCGCTACTATTTCAATTCCAACAAAAACCCCGTGGGTGGACACAACCCTTTCTCAACATATCTCCAATGTGGATGAATGCTCGATTATCCAAATAATTGTGATTGGATGCCCAGGAATTCCTCGATGGCAGTTGGCTACCACTCTCTCATTGCCAACTTTTGCTTAGGCTACCCTTTTGAGTTTTCAACCTAGTAGGCTATTTCTCTTTTTTTTGCTTTTTTTGTTTGCTTTTTTTTCTTTTTTTGATCTCTTTTTCTGAGGGGAGTAGCAACCATGAGCCTTTGGAGAGATTCAAACGTGACGGGCTTGAGGAGGTTGGGGGCCGTTTAAGCAGGGTGTGTTTGGAGAAATATCAGAGAATCAAGTGGATGGACAAAAAAACTAGCGAGAGGCCGATACTGAACCTTAGCGGGAGCATAAACTTCTGGAACATATCATGGTTGAAGGGACTTTTAAGACGAATCAATCGCTGACCACTTCTCAACTTGTCGGCGCCCATGCTCAGAGCATCATCATCAAAGTTTATCGAAGTTCAAATTCACAGAGTCCATTCTACAACTTTCTTGGAATAATCGACTAAAACATGCTCGAGACATCATCAACACCCATATGAATCCGTACAGGAAGGTAGGCCGAATAAGATCTGTGAAGATTCTTGTCCATATGAGTCCATTGAGTGATTATACCAGACTACATCCGGATCCAATGAGAAACCAAGAAAGTCGTGCCAGTCAACTATCATCCTTTATTGTTGTTGTATCGCGGGAGGAGCAAGGCAATGACCAATCAAATCCATCAAGCCATTCAACGACCAAAACTGAGGAGACCCAGTCAACTGTCAATCAATTCCATTGATAAACTGAGAGAGAGGTGCGATAACTAACATTCCAGCCGACTGAGAGAGAATCAACCCGACTGATATTGAGTGCATCAACTGATCAACAAAACCGAGGAGTGATCCTATTCTTGTCAAGATATGTGTCCCATCATGAAAATGGCGATACTTCATCAAGCTTGAAACAATGAGTCCGGACAAATTAGCATTTGAATATCCTCGTGGCGTATTTAGTTTGAAATGCAAGCATAAACCCGAATCTTGTCCACTGAACCAACATAAGAATCGAAAATTTATAGACGGCGACCGTTACCGGATTGCCTATGTACCCGTGGATGTGGCATTTGGTTTGCGGTGTTTTTCAGGATGGTGTTTTGTGGGAGGTTAAATATGATAGGTTTATGGGGACGCACTTGTCTGCTTCATTATGACTTCTTCCTTTGTCCCTAATTTTAAGGAATGGATGACGAATCATTCTGGCACTAAGAGTCATTTTCTTTTCCTCGTTTTTCTTTATTTTTTTTCTTCCTCTTTTTTTGAGTTTTCTCTTCTTTTTCTGTCCTTATCTTTTTTTTTTTGTTTTTGACTTTCCTTTTCTTTTTTTGTCTTTTTATGAGGGGAGTGACCATTTTGAACATGTGCATTTGATGGAGCTTTTTTGGAAGCCAAAATCATTTTTGGAATTAATTCTTCTAAACAAGTATTTAAGATGGATATGATGGGCTCAACATGGAGTTTAGGTTGGACAAGTGTTCAAAGGTCAACTAGGGTATGTGTTTGAAGGTCGGCACAAGTAAGTGTTTAGGTTGCATCTATAGAATCAGGTCTTCGTGGTTCGTTTGAAAGGTCACTGGGCTGGGCCAATAGACTTTCACAAAGTTTGTCAATCTCAATACATACACACACATAAATGAGGGTACGAGAATTCTATTATTCTTGCAAAGATCGAAAATTTATTCAAATGCATAAAGGTAAAGTGTGTCTAACAAGAGTAAACCATTACGTAATTGAATTTCAGACTTCAAAAGGTAATAGCTTAGATTTCTCTCTCTAGGCCATGACTCCTGATTCTTCGATCTGATTATAATGCTTAGGCACAAATATCAACTCCTTGTCAATTAAGTCTTGAATCTCATGTCGCAATCTTGTGCAAGTATCTGTGTCGTGACCCACGATGGAAATCACAATACTCGGTTCAATCTTGGGTCCTCTTTCGACTTAGGCTCTAAGAGTTTCAAAATCCATCTTCACGATATTTTTTGAACAATTTTCCCATCGACATCGGCAATGGAGCGAACTTCCTTCTCATTAGAGAAACAAGCTTCCTTTTCGTTGCCTTAAGCTCGGGCAGAGGAAAGGAGACACCATCAACTTTGGGCAACACTATCATCTTGTGATCATTTAATTATTGTACATCTTGGCGCAATTGTGCACACTCATTTGTGATATGTCCCAAGTATTGATGATACTTTCAATGTCGGTTTTGATTCACATGAGGAGGAGGAGAGGGCCAGGAAACATCTTTGGCTCTAACGGTCTTAACAAATTGTTTCTCACGCATTCCCAAAATAGCTACTCCAATGGTATTGGTAAAGGAGTGAACTTCCACGCCGAGGGTGGCATGGACTTCTTCCGTGTTGCTTCGAACTCGAGAGATGGAAGAACGACATTGGCAATTTTGGCCGGTTAGCCCCCCAAGATTGGGAAAGAGTGTCATTCGATACAAATCGACTTTTCTGGCTTCGTCTTCAATTTTCTCTTCGGGCTTCTTGCGTTCGTTGTCTTCCTTCTCAAACGGTGGTTCCCTTCCGTTTTCCTTCATTGGTATGGCTTCTCCGGTATACTCAATGTTAAGCTTGTCAGCATCTCGAAACTTTAGTGCGACCATCTTCCGTTTCAAGCCTTCAATCTTCTCATCTAGTTCTTGCACTTGTTGTCCGTACTCCTCACGACTTAGGAATTCTTCCTCCATCGGCTTCTCGAGACATCTTCCACTAGTGCATGGCTTCATTTCATCTTGCTTCTCCTGCCTAATCACAAAGTCCTTCCGATTTATATTCTTGAGTGCAAATTCCAAAAGTTGATTCTTGGAAGTTGAAGAGAATTCCGTAGTACTGAATCCTTTAGCATCTTGCCCACTAACTTTGGGCACATTCACGGTCTCTTGGTTTCTTCACCATCTTATTCCAATTAAGTACATGTCACCAATGGCTTCCTAGGGAATTCAATTTCATAACAATCAGACTCAGAAGCCGTCGAAAATCCTAGATGCAAGCTCAACTTTTTTTTATTTTTGTGTTTTTGAAAACTTAATAAGGCATGAGGCAAAATATCATGATGAAACAAACTCACAAAACAATTTTTTTCCTTTTTCTCAAAGGTAATCTACTTAAAAAAAAAAATTCTTTTTATTGGCTCGAAAATTCTTTTTATTCTTTTTTAAAACATGTGATGATGTTTAATGCACGCAAATATGGATTCCCAAAAGCAAAATAGACGTGAAAACATTCACATAGCGAAGGCATGCAATATCAATAGTCCATCATCAAAATCTCGACATCACATGGTTCGTATACATGATATGCTGAGGAATGCAAGTCGGTTGTGGGCCAAGTAACCGCGGCTATGGAATAATTTGGCCTACCCATATGTCACACAAGGATATCGCGTGGGATCAAGGGCTTATTAATCCCAATCATTGCTTAGTGGCGGGTAACGAGCAAAGCTCAAGATATATCGCCATAAATGATGGCATGTATGGGCTAGGCTTCGCCTCGTCCCCTTAAGGTAGAGGTTTAACATGCAAGAGTGAATTCAAGCATGCATATGGCAAGAAAAGAGACGTACAATTCAGCTAAAATTGAATACTATTTGTTAAACCCACGATGTCCCCAACGGAGTCGCCAGCTGTGAGAACCCGGATAAAATATCCCTTTGGCTTTCACACCTGAATAATAGAGTCGCCATCCTGATTTTATTATTCTGAAAAAATCCTGAAAAAATCAGATTTTATTATTCTGAAAAAATCCTGAAAAAACCATATTCCTACATTTTAATCCCACAAAGGTACCGATTTGCTAACCAGAGATTGCAAGGCTCGGGGATTTGTCATGGATAGGAAGGTACGGGGCATTTCTTCCATGCTTGGGCGAAATACTATTCAATTTAAGTGAAGAATGTGTCTCGTGCATGTGTGCAAGTGTGTAAACCAGATTTCTGTAAATATATAATCATCTAAATCATCATGCATAAATAGAAAATCCAAAGAATAAAAAGAAAAGGTTTTAAAAATTTGTCTTGCGTCTCAACCACTAGAGATATCCTACTTACCCCGGTCAGGTTCAAAGCCCACATAGTTCTTGGTTCCAAATCAACACTGGAATAAATGAATTTTTAGTACCTGTACTTGACCTCGATTTGATTTTTGGTACTCGTACAGAAATTTCATGATTTTTGGTACTTGTACTTAGTATTTTTCACTAGTTTTGGTACTTCCGGTGGCCGGACGGTCGCCGGAGACACGTGTCCAATTTATATGAGGCCACATCATCTGCTGGTCAACCCCACCCGGTTTACCCCAATTACGACCACAAAAAACCGACCCATTCCACGTCTAACCATACAAAATACCCCAATTTCATTTTAAAATAGTGAAATTAAATTTAAAAATTAATTATAAAATTAATTAAAAATAAATGATAAATCTCACTTGTAAATGAGAAGTGACATTAAAATTTAAGAATTATAATTCTAAAAAAAATAATTTAAAAAAAATTATTTTAGAAATTTTATTTAAAATTTAAAATTTTTTATAAAATTTTTTAAAAATTTAAATAAACTATAATTTTAAAAAATTTAAATAAAATATGATTTTAAAATTGAAATAAATTTATATAAAATTTTATATAAATCTATATTTTTTAGTTTTTATAAAATAAAATAAATTTATATAAAAATTTATAATTTAAAATTTTTATATAAATTTATTAAAATATAAATTTATTTTATAAATTTATGTAAAAAATTGTAAAAAATTATATTTCCATAATTTTTTATTTTTTAAAAATATATTTATATAACTTATGCTTGTTTATATTTTTAAGTAATAATTATTAGATTTTAATCTCACTTCTTGTTTATAAGTAAGATTAATTATTTATTTTTAATTAATTTTATATTCTTTTTTAGAATTAAATCTCACTTTTTAAAATAAAATTGGGGTATTTGGTATGTGTAACAGCGAGGGCAATTTTTGCATTTTTTTTACCAGTACCGTAAAAGTTATTTTACCATATTTACCATTAAAATTAATATTGGGTAATTAATTTATGGTAATTCATGCATCGGATTCCGAAACCGAGCCCGGTCCCGCGTTCGGGATTTTTTCTGCGGATTTTTCGGACCAAAGTTGGAATTTTTCGGGTCCAGGAATCTTTAGAAAAGTCAGGTTTATCCTCGAGTTATCGGACCAGAAATAAAGTCAAGGGGGTATATTAGTTATTTTCTGGTCCGGACGGGACACACTTCACATGTTGCACAACAATGAGGCAGTCGCCGCCTTTTTCCTGTGAAGCCTGTGAGCAGACTGTGTCGCCTGTGCCTTGCTTTTCCTGTGTAACCAGAATGCATGTCTTTACCCGTGTCTCATGCCATCCCAGTGCACACCAGTCTTCATCTCCCCTCACTCCCCTGCAAACTCTGCAACATATCACTGCCCAACTTCTCTTCCCGTTCCTTTCTCTGCAAAAATTCAAACCCAGTACACCCACAAAACCCAACCTGCAAAAGAAAGAAAAGAAAAACAACAAACACACCACCCACCGGCTGCCACGTCACCCCCTCCTTCCCTTTCCATTTTCTTTTCTTTCTTCTCCACACCACCGCCACCCGTGAACAGCAGAGACCACCGGTCGAGCCCTCAGTCGCCACCACCCTCGTCATCGCGTTCCCTGTGCAGTCGCTGACCAGACGCAGCCGTCGCCGCTTGCTCTCGCCGCCCGTGAACAGCCGAGACCACCGGCCGAGCCCTCAGTCGCCACCACCCTCGTCATCGCGTTCCCTGTGCAGTCGCTGACCAGACGTAGCCATCGCCGCTTGCTCTCGCCGCCCGACGCGCTGCACATGGCCGAGAATCCGACAAGCAGTCCATCAGGCCGTCTCCTCCGTCCAGTGGCTGCCTCCGTCGTCACGCCTCCTCCTCTTCCGCGTCGCCTTCCTCGTCACCGACGCCTCGCCATCTGTCGTGCTCACTGCATCGCCGTTCGTCGCGGCCTGCAGAGACCCGAGGTGAGCCAACCACGGGTTGAAGGTAACCCGGATGTGTGCTCGACCCGTTACACGCCGCGGGTCGTGGCTCTGGGTCGGGTTGACCCGGACGCGCGCCTGGGTTGCGTTGTTGATGGGCTGGGAACCAGCGGGCCTGGGTCCTTGTCTCATGTCTTGGACCGTGAAGCTGGGCTTGTAGCCATGGCCTGGGCCTTGCACCTGGGCTTGGTCATGGGCTGCATAGTCCAGCCCAGTCCGAATTAAAAAAAAAAAAGAAGGGAATAAATCTGAAAAAAAAGGGAATAATATAGTTTTGGAAATTAAATGGAAAAAAAATATATAAAACATATCAAGGTTTATTTTTCTAGAAATAATATTTGGGGAGAATATATAATATGGTAAATATATTTTGAAAAGTATAAAATATTTGGAAGAGTATATACTTAAGAAAATAAATATGGAAAGGGTATTATCAAAGTAAGTACTATATCAGAATAATAACCGGGTATAGGTATAATGTATTTTTAACACTGGAAAATAAATTTTGAATTATGATGATAACAGAAATAACCCGAGGCAGTAACCAAGACAAGTCAGTATTTATTTTTCGGTACACAGTGTTAGTCTGGCATTTGCATATCATCTTATATGTGCATATTATTTGTTTGATATAGGAGTTGATAGATACTTGAGGAAACCAGACTTGGAGTCTGTTGGGCATTTCCAAAATTGATAATCGGCTAAGGTGAGGATGGATAACCTTGGATATGTGCCCGTAATACTGTGTGTGTTTTTGTTGTTTGATTGAACTGCTGAGATGATCATTGTTAGTTATTTGATTGCTACGGTTATTGTAGTTGCTGTTGTTGGACTGTGTTGTTGGTCTTGTGGATATTGTGGGTAATTGTTGAACTGTTAATTGTGAATAATTGGTGTTATGAGATTGTTGATTGGTTGGGTCTGTGGAATAACTTGAGATAATAGGAAGTTGGATAATTGAGGATAGAGTATTGGAATTGGAATTGAACTTGAGATGATGATTTAATGGTCACGTGGAAAGTAGTGGTACGACCAGATTGTTAGAGGCTGGTTCTGTGGTGTCATGGCCGGTTTGGTTTGGATATTGGGCATGTTGTTCCCGAATGATTTGGAAATTGGGATGTTGATCCCGGATTGGTTGTTATTGGGATGTTGATCCCGGATTGTGTTTTGGCCTGGCATCCGGAATTAGTTAATAACCAGGTACAACCCTAGCTTGTCCAGTGACAGGGGCCCGGAAGATAAAATTGGTAATAATAATAAATATTCTTTTGGTCTTGGCTCAGTTGTAATTTGGTAGAATCTTTGTGTTGTGTTACTTCGAAAGTATTATGGATGCCTGCATATCTCTGTTTATCCTTGGTCGGTGAGCACTTCGGACTCACCCCTCACCTGCGGGGTTTCATCCCGTAGGTTAAGTTGTTTCGTAGTTCAGGTACGACGTTCGATGGTTGCTGCTTTCTTCTCCACCTGACTCCGGATCCATACCTCCGCTGCATGTGCATATAAGTCTTCCGCTGCTGTGTCATAAATGTTGTTGCTTTCCTATATTACTTATGATGTTGTTTATATTGGATTATGCTGCTGCTGTTGAGCTTTGAGTGTGGATTGAATAATGGTCTCCGAGTGTGGGTGACAGATGTTGCCTTGTACTTTTGCTGTATTTGGATTTACCGTGTAGTATTTTGACTGCGATGTACTGTCTATTTTATCAATAAGAATAGTTTCGGCACGTGTTTACTATGTATGGTAAATACGGGTCGGGGCGCTTCAGTATGGTTAAACCGAGAATGGCTCCTTTTTTTTGCAGTTTCGGGTCAAAATTGGAGGAACCCGGGTGGGGTTGACCACCAAATGACGTGGCCTCACATAAATTGGACACGTGTCTCCGGTGATCGGAAGTACCAAAATTAATAAAAACTACCAAGTACAGGTACCAAAAATCATGAAATTTTAGTACGAGTACCAAAAACAAATCGAGGCCAAGTACAGGTACCAAAAATTCCTTTATAACAAGCATCTTAGCATCATCATATGATTCATATCATCAAATCAGCAAAAATCAATTAGATCTAGAGTTGAAAAAGGATTAGAGCACTTACCTGAGTTTCTGGACAGAATCTGTCAGTCGACTTCAACTGTATTTTAAATTATGAAAAAAGCCGATTACGCTTTTGGGCCCAACAAAAAGGTTTTAGATCTTCCTTTTAGCTTTATAGGGAGTCTATGATCGTAGCAATCCGATGTCTAGAACTCGAGATATGAATTTATTTTTGTGACTGTGCGCTTCAGGAACCTCCACGCATGTTCTTCATGTTCTTAGCTTCGGGATTGCTTTTGATTGCCTCTAAGCCACTGGATTCGACTTATTCTCTTCTATCTTGATGCTTTCAAGTGCTGAACTCCACAGGGTTTTTACGTGAATGACAGGAAGAAAGAGGTGTTTGAAGGAATGGAGAGATAGAGTTTCTCCAAGCGTCAAGCTTCAAACCCTATGTGTAGAGAGAATTTTTAATCCCCTAGAATTGAATAGGAGGATCCTCTTTATAGATTTATGGAGTGTAGAGGTCATGGATCTCATCAATGGTCGAGATTCCTGCTAAAAATCCGTCCAAAACGCGTAAGATCGTCATAATGGTAGAAAAATCAAAATTTTCTGCATAACAGGTCTACATGACCGCCGGTGTAAACACCCAAATTTGGCCCATGATTTATTCTGTTATGTTGAATTATGAATATGTTTATGTCCTTGATTGATGAGATGATCTGATCAATGGCATTAATTTGTTTGTGATTTAATATAATAGAGTAAGGGTACTTTATTTGCTTATTTCTTTTTTACTTATAGCCCTTTGTTATTTATTTGATTTTGGATTAGAAATAAATATTAGGTTTGGGTTAATAAAATATGGATCCTCCAGAGACAATAGCCCATTTAAACACAAGTACCTGCAGCCCAATTTAATCCTAATTTTCGTGCAAATTTAGGACTATATATATATGGATATTTTAATAGAAAAGGAAAATAATTTGATGTGGGGTTGATAAAAAGAAAAAGTATTGGAATGGGATACAAGTTTAGGTGTTTTCTGGGACAGGGAATACTCGATAAGGCATGGGAACCAACTAGAGATCAGATTGGAGGAGAAAAAGTAAGAAAAAATAAAAAAATTGTGAAGTCCATGTCTGCCGCCACCGGCGGGCTTTGACAGATAACCGCCAAACCCTGGCGGTCGTCACGACATGACCGCCGGGGCTATGGCGGTCAAAGGTTCTAGAATCTTCTTTTTACTTCTTATAAAATTCTAAATCCTAAACACTAAGGCTCTAATCCCTAAATCATAAACCTGAGGATTTCAAGGTTAGGGGTTTAAGATTTAGAAGATTAAGTTGTAAGGGTCTAACATTTTTAGGTTTTAAGGTTTAGAATTCTAGGATTTAGGGTTATAAGATTTAGAGCATAGGATTTGCATTTTAATATTTAGGGTTCTGTATGTTGGTATTTAGTGAGTTGAGGTTTACGAATTTAGGGTTAAGGATTTTAGGATTTAGGGGTTTAAGATTTAAAGAATTACGATATAGGAGTTTTGGGTTTAGGTTTTACGGTTTAAAGTTAAAAGTTTAATGTTTAAAATTTTTAGGCTCAGGTTGTTAAGATTTAAGATTTGAAAACTAGGGTTTTAAATTTTAAGTTTTAGGATTTAGGAATTTTGGATTTAGACTATTAAGGTTTTGGTTTTAGGGTTTATGGTTTGAAGTTTATGGTTTGGGGTTAAGATTTATGATTTAGTTACTAAAAAGTCCCTAAATTTTTTTAAATTTATATCAACTTCTCCTGTTAAATTTTTTAACAAAAACTTAATAGTTTGGTAAATTATTTTGTTAAAAAATAAATGTTCAAGGTACCTCTATTCTTATTTTTTTTAGTTCAAGAGTTTTTTGTCGGGAAATGAAATTTTAAAGTACCTCAATTCCCGTTTTTTATGTTCTGAGGGTTTTTTTTTTTTGTTTCAAACCTAAAGTTCGACGGTGTAAAAAGTAATTAAACATTTGGTTTTTATATCCTTAAAAAAAAAAATTAGGGTGGCTAGAACTTAGTAAATTCTTGGCTTGTTATAGGAACATGAACTTGGTTTTGACAAATCTATAAAATTTTTAAATTTTAGGGTGGCTAGAACTTGGTAAACTCTTGGCTTGTTGTAGGAACATGAACTTGGTTTTGACAAAATGGGTTAGCTTGAACAAAACAAGACAGTCCAAAAATACTATTAGTTCCATGAGCTATGGAGAATGCGGATGATTTGTAAAACATTAAGTTTAAAATTGAATATTCGGAAAATATTTTGGATGACAAATAGTCAAATTACCTGGGATGACAAATTCTCTACCCCGTTTCCAAGTCATAAAAGCAACTGATACTTTTAAAATTTTTTTGGCACGAAACCGGTATGAAACCAGCACGAAAGATCACGACATTTTCAGAACACAAAACTAACAGCGCAGATGCGTTAATTGTGTCGAATTGCACCTGGGTGTGATATCCCCAAATTTTTTTTGTGCACGAAACAGGAATAGAAGTTCACAAAGTTTGTAGAACGCAAAATTGACAGCTCAAAAGCATTAATGGTGTCGAATTATGCGCCTGGGTGCCATATTCGAAAAAATTTTAGGCACGAAACCGGTACGAGAGTTCACGACATTTGCAGAACGTAAAACTGACGACAGACGGGTTAATGACATCGAATAATGCACCTGAGTGTCATATCCACAAACAATTTTGGGCACCAAACCGGTACGAAAGTTCACAAAGTTTGCAGAATGCAAAACAGACAGCGCAAACGCATTAATGGCGTCAAACTATGCGCCTGCGTGCCATATCCCCAAAAATATTTTGGGCACCAAATCGGTACGAAAGTTCACAAAGTTTGCAGAATGCAATACTGACAGTGTATACCCGGTAATGGCGTCGAATTATGCGCCTCGGTGCCATATCCCCGAAAATTGTTTTGGCACTAAACCGCTACGAAAGTTGACAAAGCTTATAGACTGCAAAACTGACAGCGTAGACGCGCTAATGGCGCCAAATTATGCGGTTGGGTGCCGTATCCCTAAAAAAAGTTTGGGCATGAAACCGGTATGAAAGTTCACCAAGTTTGCAGAATGCAAAACTGACAGTGCAGACGTGTTAATGGAGTCGAATTATGGGCCTGGGTGTCGCATCCCCAAAAGTAAGTTCACGAAGTTTGCAGAACACAAAACTGACCGCGCAGACGCAATAATGGCATTGTATTATGTGCCTCGGTGCCTGTGAACACCCAAATTTGACCCATGAATATTTTGCTAAAATTAGATTCCAAACATGCTTAGACTTGAGGTTGATGAGATGATTTGATTTTGAGTTAAGGCGTGATAAGAATTTAACTTAGTAGAATTAATGTATTTTGATAATCTAAACCTTTGTGTACGTAAACCTTGGGATTAATGAGATGATTTAATCTTAGGATAAAACATATAGTAAGGTTTATTTACATTAAAATACATTTCATTTCAATGCTTGGCTCTTTTTAAAACACCTCGACCTAAATTTACCCAACGAACAGTAATTACCAACAACAGTGCCGACACGTGGCACAAACTGTGTAATACAACAAAAAAAATCGGCCCAACGGCCCAACAACAATAGCATAACACCCAACTTCGGGAATCTCAATAACAGCAACACAGCGGAAGCATTTATAACTCAATGTCAAAATATGCAAAGCCTGATGCAACTAATGGATCCGAGTCCTGCCCGAGGGTACACTGCAGCCGCCGAAATGCAATCCTGACCTAACCTGCAAGGACTGTGTGAGGGGTGAGACCAACCACTGTCTCTCCGATAAACAAATAAACCGCAGTATACAAGCAACTGTATATACACCAAAGCCAACACAGTACAATAGAGGTACAGCAAGCACAACATAGCATCGGAATCAGACAACATACCGGACCTTACTATACAACTGACATCACACCATTAAGCTAGTCCTCTAAACTCACTGACAATCGACGACTAACTATCCAATTTTATTATTAGGGCCCTTGTCACATGGTAAGTATTGGCCGTGCCTGGTAGCCAGGTTAGCTAACTCCAGGGTGCTCCCCGCTAAATATCACAAATCATATCTCAAATAACCGAGTCCCGCAATCCTCGGCGGAAGTCTCGCAGTCCTTCCTATAACAAATCATCTGAGTCCCACAGTCCTCAGTCGGGAGTCCCGCAGTCCTCCCTATCATATCACAATCACAAGGTGACTACCATCTGGCCGTACCAATACCTGTCACGTGACAACCTAGATGTCTAGATGATATTATCACTGTTTATTATTATTTCTTATTCCACTATCCAACAGTAATTCATCATACTCACGTTCCTGAGCAGGCTCTCAGCCTCACAGCTCTTCTGGGAATCCAACGTCACAATACTGAGTCACTGCCATTGACCGATCCAATACCACATATCTCATACCGATCAAATACCACATATACGAACAGCAAAATAATCATATCAACATCACAAAGCACAACAGCTAATCCACAGTAGTCATCAAGCATATAACAAAAATCACAACAGTAGCCAGCAATAGCATGATAGGCACGCAAGATAACATATAAACTATAAACAAACAAACAACCGGGGCAGCATACCGAAGTTTATAAGTTTATATCCTCACCTGATGTGTCTCTGAAATCGGCACATAATCCATATGGCTCTGTCTGTCCCTATATCATTTCAACACATACGATCACTTATAATACACATCGAAGAATGCAATGCATGAGATTAATTTATTATTCGGCTTACAATTAACATCGTTATCATCGTTTCCAAACCATTTCCATTAAATGTTGCTATTACGGCTGTAAAATAATTATAGCCGATAAAATACTTGTAAATAGCATTTCATAAAAATAATAATTATGTATAGGACAGTTATAGTAATTTAAATAGTACAACCGACAAATATATCATAATGGGCATATAAGTATTATGTTTGATAAATAAAATCGTTAAAAGAATTATTTCCTCTGGTCATAAATTAACATAATCGATCCATGGCTTAAAATAATTATAATGTAATTTTGCCGGAAAGAATATTCATAAGTATATATATTCTTATATAATTGGTAATTATAAATAGGGTAAAGCTAATATTAATACTATGGCTCATTAAATAATGTAACGGGTGTCTACTAATATAATAAAACTCGTATATACTAGTATGTTAGATTGCATAACTCACAATATTATATTCAACAGATGATAACAATATGTTTACCGATAATAAGATAAGATAACTGGTATTCAAATATCTTATCGTTTTAAAATTTAATAATGTAAATATCCATAATACATTTAGGATCAATAATAGAAAATCGATACTTACATAGGCATATGCATGATTTAGTATTACTACTAGTGTATTCCAAAATTAATAGTAAAACCGATGTCTAGATTGCGTAGGAGGTGAGTATTGATGTTATGCCCTTTTCTCTTTTTTTTTTTAGCCCAAGAGAAATATTAAAACGTACTATAAATTAACTTTTGTTTAGTTATATTAATTAACAAGGATAATATTCCAAATAACTGTAGACAAAATTATTAATTGTTTTAACCAAATTCAATTAAAGGGCTGATTATTAATCTGTCCGGTTGTTTAGCTCCGTTAGATGAGTTCGTTAATATCATCCCGAGAACATGGGCCTCCGCAGATCGGCCCGTTTCCGAGCCCATTTGTGCACCGAGCCCAAACCCGAGCTCATAGGAGTTATTCGGGTCCAAGGAGTTACCACGGTATTTCGTTAACGGTTCTGTCTCGTGGGAAGATACCCGAGACCTCGCCGGAGAAGTCCCGAGAGGATGGGAACTCGCCGGATTCCGGCGTGTTACTGTTCACAGCAGCTCCAAAACTCCTTTGTTACTATTCTTCATCAAACAGAACACCAAACCCGCCGCACCCAAACAGCAATCCGAGCACGCCACCCCCAAAGCCATAACAACAACACCAACCATCAATCGAATCAAACAACACCCCAAACACAGACCCACAAACAAACACTCAAACAACACCCACAAACAGACACCCGATTCAACATCACAGTACCCAAACGGAAACAGCAAGGCCCGATTAGCAACAACCCCAACAATTAAAGAAAAGGCAAAGGAAAGGAAGGGGAGTGCGGCCAAAGACTCACTCAGTCTTGGCTTCATCGGCAGCGGGTCACAGATCGGAGGCAACATGAGCAGCGGTGGCACACGTTGCAGAGAGGGAGGTCTGCGGCGTGACTGGTGGAAGGAGAGAGACGGCGGCGACTGGCAGAGGAGAGGGAGGGAAGATCGTCTCCTGGCACGGTGGAGGCTTGAGCTCTGTCCCGGCGGTGATTTCGAGCTCGTCGTGGCAGTGGCGAACACGAGCACCAAGGGGAAGAGGACGGCGACGTTTGGCGGTGCGAAGGGGAGCGGCGGCGGTGCGATCTCTGCAGCGGTGGCGAGTGGCAGGGAAGAGGAGGTCTCGACGGCGCAGCTCCAGGCAGTAGCAAGGAAGGGAAGATAGGGGTGGAAGCTAGCCTCGTTATGACGGCGTCACTTACCCACAGAGGACGGCCATTTAGGTGAGGAGGAGAGGCATCAGGCATGGTGGCGGCGTTTTGTGGTAAGGGGAAGAGGAAGAAAGCAACGGAAGGGGAAGAAGGCGGACGAAAGAGATGGGTTGCAGGAGTTGTGGGGAATTCGGTGAAGGAAAGAGAAGATAAGGTGGGAGAGAAAAGAAAAGACAAGAAGGAAAAGGAAAAAAAAAATAATAGAAGAGAGGATGGAAAAGAAAGGAGGTGGAGCCGGCGGCGAAAGGGAAAAAAAGAAGGCAGGTGGAAAAGGGAGAAAAAGAGGGGAGAAGAAGGAAAGTGGGGTAGGCGGCGGAAGAAAAACCGGGAGAGAGAAGAAAAGAAAGAAAAGAGAGGAGAAAGAAGAGTGGCCACGTGGCAAGCCACGATTGGCCGAACCGGATTTCCGTCCCGAGTCCGAAAATACAACTTGGGCTCGGAAAATCCGATTAATTCTCCTGAGCGTTGTTCAAGTCCCAGTTTTGAAAATCGAGGCTCGGTAAGCCTTGGAGAAGGCTCGGAAGACCCGAGTAACCCTCGGAAAATAATTCCGTGGCTCGGTTATCGAAAGAAACTCCAGAATGTCACGTATCCTCAGTGATCAAAACGAAGCTCGGTTATTCCCGGAAAAACCCTTGGAAAAGCTCGGTCCGATAGAATCATCGAATTACGGCGTTTAAACTTCATTTTAAATTATAATTAGTAAATTATTGCAACAAGAATTTCCCGGCTAAAATAGTAATAAAAGTATTGTTATAAATGTTGATTAGGAAATTAATAATAATGGTAACAGTATTAACAATAATGATAATTTTGAGAGTTGTAAAATAATAGTGAAAATATTGAAAATTGACTCGATTTGGTAAAATTTTAATTAAACGCGATAAAATTTATTTACCACAGTAAAAGTCAAAACAGCTTGGTAAAAATCACAAAAATTTTGCCCGGGTCGTTACACTTTCAGTTGTTTTTAACCTAATTATATTGAGATGATTTATTTTTGGGTTAGAAATGGGTTTAAGGGTCCAGGTTAATAAATTCTCTAGAGTTTATCCAGCCCATTAACACATTTCTTGCAGGCTAATTTTAGCTCTAATTTTCGTAAATAAATAAGTTAATATTTAGATAAAAAGATTTTATGCCAGTCAATGCAGACTTATATTTAGCAATTAAATATACCTATAGAAAGAGAGAATCACTAGGAAATTTTGTACAGATTTATTTTTTTATGTAATAATTTCTCATGCCACATTGTTTGGCTCCCCTTGGGTTCTAGGCCCTCGAGAGTCGGTTTCCCAAACTTAGCTTAGTGGTGGTCGAGTTGGCTATAGGTCTTATCAACTACCCCGCGTCATGCCTTCCTCAAAATTGTGGCAGTGATCTGTTGGAATATATGGGGCTCAGAATGCTTGTGTTTTTTTACAGGAAAATGGATTCGGTGCGACTACCTTTAACTTCCAATCTTAGTCCACTTGTAGATCTTTCAGCTTCAGGCAATGATGGGCGGAAATCTCCTAATTCAGGAGTCATGAAAATCAACTGCAACACCTCTTTTGTGTCCTCAACGTGATGGGCGGGACTAGGAATTGTTTGTAGAAATACAACTGGAAACGTAATCGATGGATAGGAACTTCGTCTTCGGAGTTCCTCAATTCTTGTAGCCGAGACTATGGCTATGTGAGAGTCTGTCTTACTTGCCCTTGCTAGAGAATTTTTTCCGAAGTTCACATCGAGACTGACTCTACTATTGCAGTGAATGTGATTAAGAATGTTGCATCAGCTCCTACACAAATTTGGTCCATGATTGCATACATCCAACATTGTATTGCTACAAAGAATTGCACTCATTGCAAAGGACCTGCCAATTTGGTTGTAGATTGGATATATCAAAGGCAGGCAATGCCCCCCTTGTTGGGTCAATACCCCTCCAACAGCTTACTTGTCTTTTGTACTCTCATATTTCTACCATGCAATGAATTTCTATTACTAAAAAGAAAAAAGAAAAAGGATATATTAAAACCAAAGTGGACAATCGATCTTTATGTTCTCAGCAGAAAAAAAAGGACAATCGATTAACTTTGCCTGACATTAAAAACAATAAGCGTTTGCTACTGCTTTGTAATTCAGTTAGCTCTAAAAGTTTCATTGTAAACAATATCATTGGAGTTTGATTTTTTCCGTAGGAGAATTTCTTTCTTTTAACAATCGCCCCTCCTTGTTAAATGTTTCATTTTTCTAAGAATTTTACTTCTTCAGTTAGTATCTCCAATTCAGTGCATGATCCTTATAGCAATCTCATAAACTTGTTTGGACTATTCTGATTTAAAGTCATAAAAGAAGTACGAAATCCTATAGCACCAGAGGAAGGAGTCCGCAACAGCCTATTTGGTATCTTTATTTACACATATTAGTAAATATTAGCAATTATAGATCCCAAATAAATTTCTTAAGATAAAGCTACAATAATTATATGTAAATGACAAAAATATCTTTATTTTAAAGAAAAAATTCACGATGAAATTGATACCAACCAATCTTTGCTTTTGTTTTGACATTGATATCTTAGGTTAGTATATCTTTAAGGGACACCACCTGGCTCAAACCAATCATAATTCATATAAAAGTTGAGGCTTCTTCTGACCCTAGAGTGTTTTGTTGTGTTTTATTGAAGTCTTTTCTGTGATTTTTACTGCTATTTATTTTGGCGGCATTAATAAAATTTGGTTTCCTATCTGTACTACGTAGAGCATCCATCAGTTCAACAATTGCTAAGACGTCAGTGGCAGGTGGTTTTGCGACATGTTCTCCGTGAAGCTAACAGTGTTGCTGATTGGCTAGCCCACTTTATTTTTTCCTGTTCTTTAGGTGTTTTTCATTTTGTTCAATCCTCAAGGGGTGTTTTGAGTATGCTACATGATGTTTGTGGAAATTTTATTTCCACGAACTGTGTAACACGGCCTTCTGGCTCTTATCTTCTACATAAAAAAAAAAAAAATTGGTTTCCTGGAAGCTTATTTTTTTGGTTCGTTGTGAACTTATTTGTGATTTCTATGAGACTTATTTTGGTTGAATTAGTGAAATGGGAATTGCATCACATCGAATGCGAGTTATTCTGGGTAAAATTACTTGGGATTGAACACCACGGAAATTGAAGAGATATTGCTCGCCTAGCCATTTCTTTAAGAAAACAACAAATAGAGCTGTCCATTACTGGATAACATGTTTTCCACTCTCGATGTATCTTTTCGATACCTATCCAGTAGTCAATCTCTTATTCAAACGTAATTTATCCTTTTTATACCAAAAAAATTTGGAGGCTAGGAATTTTAGAAAAGAAAAACATGAATTTATTGCTTGCCAATGTTTTAATAAAGTTGAACAGTCTCGGCAAAAGAAAATAAAGTTGAACAGTCTTTGGGATTTTTTTAAAGAATGAATATTATTCAGATGGAACATGGTTCAGAAAATTTTTTTTTTTCTTGATCTGATGGTTCAGTATTTTCTTCATTCCTAAAGTGCGTTAAAATTTGGTGGTGATAGAGATTACGGAAATATTTGGAACGACAAAGCCATCTTGTCTGTCTTCTGGAAAGTGAGGCCACTTGCAATATAGAGAGAACAAGTGTGCTGCAGATTGCAGATTCCCGAACCAAAATAATTTAATTGTTTTGTCCCTTTCACCCACACCAGTTTCTCCACCGCTCTTTTCACTCCACCGTTTAGCCGCGTTTCTGGCTGATCTAGGATCATCGTTCGTTCGTTCTTTCAGGGCTGTCTTAGTCTTGTTCTGGTAGGTAGGTATATCAGCTAGAAACTCCCTCTATCCCTCTATAACTTCCAAAAGCGCATAAAGAGAAAAGGACACACAAGCAAGCTATTTGGGAGGAGCTAGCTACAGCCAATGGCTACCTTCAAACCAAGGCCTCCTTCTATTTCTCTGCAAAATCATGGAGAAACTTGTTCTTCATGTCACAGTAGACCAAATCTTCTGGGATGTAGATACCCACAGCAGCTTTTGAGGTATGGCGTGAAACAAATGAGAAAAATTGGAAGATTGAGAGTCATGATGAATGGTGGCAACGGGCACTATAAGGTCTCAGAGGAAGACAGGAGATTTGTGGAGGTCCTCTGGCAAGTACAGCCTTACATACATTTACATAGTGGGAGTACATTTGTTGTGGTTATATCAGCGGAAGTTGCTCATAGTCCTGCCCTGGATAACATAATTAAGGTAATCTCTCAAATTCCCACTTCTCTCTCGCTGCTAGCTGCTACTGATGCACTGTGTTCTGTTCCCTTGACTTGACATTGGTTTTCTGAAAGCTAAGGCGTATAATAGAAAAACCAAGGTCTCTTAATTTAATTTCATGGTCTTGGACTGGAAAGTATGTTATTAAATCCCGGCTAAGTATGAGGGTACATTTTGTAACAAACTAACCAAGTGCGTTAAAAGGCATAATCTGTTGTGGTTGAATCGCTGGTGGAGACCATCTGCTAATCCTGTAACTCCATTTTATTGTAGTCGGCCAAAGAAAGCATCAATCAATATTTGACTCTTTGATAAAACAAATGTTTTTTTTGGATAATCCGCCGTTATAGTCAGGAGAAAAATCAAAAAAAACTCACGTGATCTGATTTTACTGATTAAATTAACACGGAAGAGACATGAGAGGGCAACTTTGCGAATTTTCCTGGGATTGTAGTTCAATCGGTCAGAGCGAGGGGAGGGACGGGGTGGATGGTTATGGCGTATCGTAGATCTCCCATATATATAAATATATATATATATTCTGAAACCTTCCAAAAAAATAATGAATTATAGTTGTGTCACGTGCTACATAAATATTCAGTAAATATTTTAAAGAAAATTCTTAATATTTCGTAATTTTTTTTCATTCTATTAAGTTATTTTTAAATTAAATTTAAATATAAACTCTTAAAATTCTATTGTATTAAAGATTGCGTCAGTTTTACAAAACCTTAAAATTTCATAACATTAATAATATATCTATTGGGTTCTTTGTATTTAGATAATATTTTTGAGAATTCATGACATTATGTATAAACTTTTAAAATTTAACATCCTATGTTAAATGATGGTACATATTAGGAGTAATACAACTTTATAATCGCATATTAAATGGCAAATAATAAAATTTCTCTCTCATTCTCTCCAATCTTTCTTCGTCTTCTAGCATATATTTGTCTATCATATTTTTATTATCAAGTTCTTCAAGATCATAAATTCACACTCATAGTTTGTCCACATCATTAGTTCATCTATAATAAAAGAAAATTTTAAAGGATAAACTATGATAAAATTAAAATAGATTTAAGTGTTATTGCCTTTCACTTTTTTTCTTTTAATTAGAAAATTATATTAAAATCATATAAATATATTTTTTACATGTCACCAACCGTAATATATTAGTATTATTTACTTTGGTGGGTCTCCATAAACAAATGACGTGGACTATAGCTGTTTTGTATTGTAGTTTTTGTGGCAGTCGATGGCATAAGATACTGTGACCACCTGGCTCTTCTTAGTAATGAAAGATCAAAGTGTGTCAGCTCAAATAATCGTCGTCTCATGTTCAAAAAAAAATAATCGTCGTCTCCTTTAAGCTCAAGTTTGGTACCTCTGAGCTGAAAAACGTGAGAGAGACAAAATCATAATAAAACAACAAAAAGCAACAAGTTGGAACCGCATCTTAGGACCAAGATACCCAAAGTCACGTTAGTCTAACCATTAAAGCGTGGGAAAAACAAAACATGAAAAAAAAAAAACTGAAGAACATACGTGGATAATTCCTGATTTCCTGTATTCATACCAAAAAGAGTTGTTGGTTTGGGCTAAGCCGCCACCCCCAACCCAAGTTACGTAGCCGAACATTAAAGAGTGCGTGCAATTTTTGTTTTCAAAAAAAAAAGACATAATTGGTGTCATCATTATTTGGTCGGTCCAGGCTTTAGTCAATACCGATTATATTTTGGAGAGATTGTCCAATAGAATATTAGTGGACACCCTCGCGAAGCGTAATAGTTTCAAAGATCACCGGTCTCAACGGCCACCATCCATACCGTATGGAAGGTCATATTCAACCATGTCACACTATGAGGCTTGACTAGAAGTGCCGGAAATGGAACTCGAATCTGAATCCTAGTGGGGCTAAAGGCTCAGCTAAGGTCAAGATATATGTGCCTGCGCGAGAAAGTTTCCGAATATTTTTTTTTTTTCGAAAAAATAGCATCAGCGATGTCATCATTGCCCTGTCATAGGTCTATGAAGAGACCGTCCTACCAGGACACCAGCGAACACCCTCGCCTGCTACGCGTCATAGTGTCGGGTAAGTGTTGCCGTAGCCATACAGAGTTGAGTAATATCAGCCTGTTCATCTTCAGAGGACCAAACTTCAGAGATTTCTTCTGAATCTTCAGAGGATTGAGTTTCCTGTTCTGACTTGGGTTCTGGTATGGGTGATATTGTGGAAGAAATAGCATACTGGGACATATGTCGTTTTCCTGCTTGTTTGGAAGAAATGGTTTCTGAACTGTGTTCCTCAGAACTTTCAGAGGAGGAATGAAGCCTTGAGGAAGTTTTAACTCCAAAAGTTGCAGTGTGAGCTGGAGGAACTGTTCCAAAAACTAGAGGAGGAAAAGGAGGTACAGGCGGTTGTTGGGGTTGTAATGGGTCAAAGAAAGGGAATTGAGAAGGTGTTGGTTGAGATTGATATTGTGGAGGTGTAAACAAAGGTGAAGGTGCGGATTGAATAGGTGATGGCTGTGACGACTGCTTTCTTTTTTGTCGTTCAATCTCTCGCTGTTGAGCTCGCTCAACTTCTCGTTGGCGAATCTTAACAAAATCATCCAGATCCTTACGAAGTCGTTTTAATTCAGCATCCTTACTACTTCGTTCTGGATCATGAAT
>JAKUCV010002022.1:0-47567 GCA_028386065.3 Turnera subulata | reverse complement strand
ACTTGGTCAACTCATCGGGCACAAACTCCCTAGCATGAGAGAGAAGGATGCTATACCGGATCCTGAAAGCTGATACAGTCTCATCTAGTCCCTGCTTCGCCTCAAGAAACTGCTTCTTCTGCTCCTCCAGAAAACCAACAGTAAGAAACTCCTTGTAGAATCTCTCCTTGAAATCCTCCCAAGGCATCACCACAGGCTTAGGTAAGTTAGCCACAAGATCCTGCCACCATGACAATGCATACCCTGTGAACTTATGTGCAGCTAATCAAGCCCTCTGCTCAGGTGCACAGGTGAACTTCTCCAGAACATTCTTCACCTGGCGAAACCAATCATCAAACTCCTTAACCTTGCCCTCTTCACCTGAGAATTCCTTCACAGCAGACTTATCCATATGCTTATACCCACTCTCCATACCACCTGTTGGGCACCCTGCTGCTGCTGCTGAAACTGCTGGAATTGCTGCCACTGCAGAAAAGCCTGATACTGCTGGAACGCTGGGTTCACAACTGGTGGTACAACATTCTGTCCTCCACCCCCTGCAGCATTATTCTCTGCTGCATTATTGTTCCCCTGATCAATAGGAACCTGCATCACCGACACATTGTTGGAGACATGAGTAGCGGCGTCATCCTCAGCATTGTGTTGTCCCTCGTGATCCATATCGACGCCTATACGAATGCAAATGAGTCAAAAATACTTTTTAAGACATAAATCCGGAAATAGGCTTAAACACAGAAAACACTTTGAAAACAAAGTTTAAAACACTTTTTGAAACCAAGGATCTAAAGCCTGCTCCGCTACCAAGCTGAAACACCCGTGTCCCAATTTAACAATAAAATACTTAAATAAGAGAATTTACCAAAATACCCTTGAAACCCGGGACACGAAAACCAATATCAAAACATCATCCAAAATCCTTAATGAAAAGAGATGTCATAACAAACATAGTCAATCGGCTTAGCAAGCCTCAAATCAAACCCGGCATCCTGCCGAAACATCATCAATACAAAACCCGGCAACCCGCCGAAAATGTAATCCAAAATCAATCGAGACATCTCAATAAAAATCCAATGCAGCGGAAGAAATAAATGGAATAAAAATAATAGAAACCGAATAGTATGCATGCCGACTCTATGGATCCAACCGGGAGATCAAGCACAGCTACCTGCTGGGATAACCTCGTCCGTACTCTGGAAGGATGGAAAGTGACTGCACGGTATCTAAAATTTGAAAAACAACGTTGGCGATTATGTGAGTCGCCTACTCAGTGAGCAATATATATCTAATTATGAGAGTGTGCAGATCAAGTCCGAAAGGAAAGAAGAGCAACAAGACAAGCATGCAAACATACAATAATCAGTACTAACATGCCAAGCCAGTCAAGCAAATAGTTCATTATTCTTCATCTATTATGTGTTAAATTTTTTTCTTATTATGATTTATTATTCAGGGCCCCTACTGTGTGCGTCGAGCTCGGTCCCGTCTCATGAGACAACCAGGCATAAGCCCAAATACAACCAGGCACGAAGCCCAACATAACCATAGAGAGAGAGAGAGAGAGACAGAGAGAAAGAGGGAGGTAGAAAGGGGGAGGTAGAAAGGGGGAGGTAGAAGGAGGGAGGTAGAAACCGGTCATCACAGACCCACATGCAAATCTGCATAACACTTGCTAATCCGCAAGCAAACCCGAGGGGATCTCTTCTCGCTCGAAACAACCGGTCATCAGCACACAGTAGCCTAACTTCTACTGTACATTATCTTTATCCACAAATTATAAGTCCATGTGTGCCATTAGTTGTGATTTAACAGGGTTGTGTGATAAAACATCTCAATCAGATAACCGGGTCTCCGACCCACAACACATCACACCAAACACCCAGAATCACATCACGTGTTATAAACCATAACATTCCAATCATCCAACTCATAAGCAAAAAGCACACTTAGGCACACAATACAGATTACAGCATGTTAGCAAACAAGCATGCAACTCAAACAAACCATTCCAACGAGCTCTTGCAAACAAACATAAAAAGACATATAAAGTCACCTCAACGACGATTGTCCTGTGGAGTTTTTCCCAAAACCGATCCTCCAGCTCCCGAGGTATTACCCGTGCCTGAATACCGGCACACACAACAAATTACAAAGACAAACAATAAAGACGTGCATGCATGCAACTGTAATGCTCAACTGAGTTAAAACCCAACCCAAGTTAGTCGACTATGTAATTCCCGGGTCTAAACTCGACTTAATGTTCTCTTCACCAAACTCCGAGTAACGGGACCTAAGGTTCACCGGGCTTAAGCCCAACTAAGTCCAAAAGTAATTGCCGGGCCTATGGCCTACTCATTATGTCCCGTACGAATTCCCGGCCTAAAGTCCAATCTAAGCCCAATTACAATTTCCGGGCCTAAAGCCCATTTCCTTAAGTCCTTAATTAACCAGTTATATGATTGGGCTCAAGGCCCGTTACATAAGTCCAAGGTTAATCCGATGTCCAAAGATTCCTGGCCTAGGGTTCTACCCATATCGGTAAATTCCCGGTTATATTCCACACAAATTCCCGTACTCGATTTACTCCTATGTACCTTATCATTATTACAAAACCCAATCCAAATTAAATGAATACATGCCATGAAACACAAGTTATACATCAAGTATAATGCCGGAGTCAAAACCCGAACCTTCGCCGGAAAATTCCCGAGTCTTCGCCGGAAAATTCCCGAGCCTCGCCGGATTCCGGTCAACTCGCCGGAAAACATCCAAAACCACCAGAACGACAACACGAACACTGCCACAGCTCAGCACGCAAAAACCCACGGCAATTCTGCCACTAACATCACAGCCAAAAATTCAAAAGAGATCCCCAACCAGATTCTAACCTAACGGAATCACGAAGGGAAAACGATTGAGAGAGAGAGAGACAAGCCTTACCGGAATCGAGCCTCAACAATCCCGAGCACAGGCCACCAACACCACTCGCTGCCGAAGCCCACAACTCCTGCAGAAAGCAGCTCCGGCCAAAACACCACCACCAGCAACCCCCGGTTCAACACAAAAGGAAACCCCACAACCACCACCAACGGCCACGATCGGTCACTGCCCGGCCACCACAAAACCAACAACAAACAGCCCACAAAAACCCATCACACGAAGAACCCAAAAAAAAATGAGAAAACGAAAAGGGAAGGGAAGCAGGAGGACTCACCCGTGTTCGCGACGGCGGCGACGCGAGTAGGCTCCCGGCCTCTGCAACTCGCGACGGCGACGGCGACGGTTCGAGGGACGTGCAGCGGCGGCCCAGTGCTTTTGCGTGTGCCGAGGAAGCGGAAAAAGAGAAGAAGAAGGCGGGAGAGGAAGATGAGGGGAAGAGAAAGAGGAAGCACGAGGGAAGAAGGAAGAAAACGAGAGGAGAGGCGGCACGGCTTAGGGGGTGCGGCGGCGAAAAGAACCCGAGAACAGAAAAAAAAAAAAGAATGAGAGAGGGAGAGGAAAAAGAAGCCTTTATACCTAGGGTTCGGACGACCTAGAAACGGCGTCGTTTGGTCATCCACCACGCAGGTCAACACGGCCACACGAGCTGGTCAACGCCCTCATATCCCTTTTGTTTTTTTTTTTTAAAAACATTCCAAAACGACGTAGTTTCGATAGACCCCATATTAAACTCCGCGTTTCACCCCGATTTCGAATCCGTTTTCCACGGGACCCGAACCATGAACAATACCAACTTAAAATTGACATTTCCAAGGCATAGTAATTTATTTCCTCGACTAAAACTCGGAAATACCCCATGGGTAAAATTGGAAAAAAAAATTCGAAAATTCCGAAAAAATCAATTTATGAAAATTCGGGGCGTTACAATTATCTCCAAAAACTTACATGAATAAAAATTTACAAAAAATCGGGGCGTTACAATCAGATTTACATTCTTGACTAATGTGTTTGTAGTTTATTGTCAATAAGAACTGTGAAGAATTAAAATTGAAGTATAGTCAAATACTTATCGGAAACTACCAAAAAGAATAATGACCGCGAAAAGAAAAAATAATGACAAATAATAATATAATGTAATATTCTCCTTCATTGTTAATATAATTTAGTAATTAAAATTAGGTAATTTAGAATTGAATAGAATATCAAATATCATTAACAATAATCGATACCATGTGATTTCAAAACCACGTGCATCACACTTTCAAAAAAAAAAAACTAGTACTAATAGGAAGGTCCAACCAAAATATATACACATTAATTTACAAATTTAAATAGTTATGTATTGCAAAAATTATTGTGAAAAATAATTATATATTTACTATTTTAATAAAAATATTATAATACATTAAAATAATTTAGGAATCAAATATTGCATAAATAAAAATCGTATATGATAATATGGATTAAATTTTAAAAATAAAAATATATGAAGTATATTCCATACTTATAAAGGGCTTATATGATTAATTTAAAAACTGGGGGACTAGATCGCTATGAATCGTTGAAGGGCAGTACACCACGTCATCAAAATGCTGCCAGAGGTAAACAATTGACACAAATTCAAAAATATAGGTACATAATTGATGAAAAAAAGGGTTGAGGGTATACAATTGATGAATTTAAAACTGTAAGGATACCAAATATAGCATTAACCCAATTTAGAATGTAAAAGGAATAACAAATATTATTAACAATGGATTTGCAAATTTCTATTCTAATACTAAAACTAATTCTAAATAATATTTATACGTTTGTCTAGATTATTAAAAATAAATTTTGTTTACATTATATACGAGTTCTTCTTTAGCATAAGAAACATATAAGTTCTTCTCAAGAAAATAATTAATATACAAAAAAATGGTTAAGTAAAAAAATTATGATTGGAATTCTTGATTGTTTGTGTTTGTAGTTTATTCTCAACAAGAACTATGAAGAAGAAAAATTGAAGTACGGTCGAATGGTAACTACCGAAAAAAACGACTACGAAAAGGAATAATAATGAAAAGTAATAATATAATTTAATAATCCCCTTAACTAATAATATAATTTAATTAAAAAATATCATTAACAATAATTATAATTTGTAGATTCCTATTCTACTACATAAAATAATTCTAAATAATGGGTATCCATTTGCCTAGATTATAAAAGAAATACTATGCGACATGCATCGTCCATCGAACGTGAAAAAATACTAGCTTCATATATGCTACACCACAACGTAATTTTCTCCATATAATAAGTATATTCCACAAAAATCCTTATCACAAAAGAGATGCTTTACTACTATTTATCTACATTCTAAACTAGTATCGGTGTTTAATAAATCTTTTTTATTTCAGACAAGAGATTGCTCTCAAGAAAGTACATTCCTTCCCATAACTAGGTCATACGCAAGAGACAAAATCATGACTAGTATCGGGGTAAAAAAGTTTTTCTTGTCCCTTCACTTTTTGTTTTCGCATTTGTTGTCCCTCTTTCTTTTTTTTCACTCAACATGTCCCTCAACTCTTAATTTACTGGGTCACCTTGTCCTTATTACCCCCAGCAGTCGGTTGGTGCGTGTGAGGCTGACACGTGCCCGTGGAGCCCACTTCATCTAATTTTTTTTTCCTCTTTCATTCTTCCCTATTTTCTATTTTTCGGAAAATCTTTTTAGATTAAATGTAATTGATTCCCTCAACAATGCAGCTCCATTGTGAAGGGAGTGAAAAAGGGAAGAAGAGAACAAAAGCGTAAAAAAAGATGATAAAAGGAAAATATGTTAAAAAAACAAACGCAAAAACAAAAGTTGGTATACAAAGAAACAACCAGAAAGAAAGAAATGTACTAGAACTCCTGCAATTTTTTTCTCTAATCAGGAAAGGAAAAATAGACACTAATAGGACCCCAAATAAAATAGTAAAAAAAACCTAACCACAATCTTTTAAATTTAATTCACAGTTTACACACAGCCAACCACTCTTGACCCACTCACTAGAGAGCAACAAAAAAATGTCAAATTCACCGGTGAAGAAGACGACAACCACCACAAACCCTACCCCTAATCCAAACCCGTCACTGCTTGCACCCATAAAGACCCGAACTGATACGGCAGGAGATCCTGGAATCAACACCAGAATTCCTACTGAATCAGATTGTGGTCCCGACCTCAATCCCAATCAAACTCAGTAATTCGCCTCCCCTTATTCCTCCCAAATCAGCATGAAAAGAATAAGAACAATTGAATCACCACAAGAGGATGTCGTCACCTGACCCTAATCAGCAAGAAATCAGAAAACAACACCAAAGGAATCATAATTCACGCCACAGATGAGTTAATCTGATAAGTAAAATCTAATCCCTAGAATAAACCAAGTGAATCAGCACTCAAGGTTAAAAGTTTGAATCACTCAAACTAAAAAGAATCTCAAAAGAGAAACCGTATTCTTAATTTTCCAAATTGTCTAACCCCTTCAAAAACATTAAAAGATGCTATATATACTAACCCTAGGCCGGCCACCCCTCTAGTGAACAGTAACCGAAACCCTAACCCTAACAGACTAGGTTTAGTCGAAACCCTAACCCTAGTTTGGACCTGGTTTTTAATTGAGCCCACAGTAATTGGACACTAATTAAAACCTTACAAATAAACCCCAAATAACATAAGCCCACATTAACTAACTATTTAACAATGGACTTGACCCAATATAATTAAATAAATAAAAGTCCAAACCGAATTTACAGTTAAAACACATAACTATAAAATTCGGCCACTCTAAATAAAAAGCCTAAGAATATGTCGACATGGCCCACAAGCAAATGGCTGATGTCGATTGGGCCCCACCAATGCTCTTGAGTCAATTACTCCTTAATTGACAGCAAATAAACGGGCTTCTGTTTCAGATTCTCTCCAAGCATGATCAGGGTGTCTTCTTGCAGCTCTATGTTCAAGAATGCGTGAATGTGAACCAAGAGCTGATTCTTGAGCATCTTTGATCTTGCTCTTGTAATTGGACCTTGAGGCAATGCCATGGCGCAATCATCCTCTCCAATGGTGCTTGAAGGACCCTTGTTTGCATCATTCCCTCCCTCCTCAAAAGGATTCGTCCTCGAATCTGAACCTGCAATGTCCAAGGGAGCAAGATCAGCAACATTAAACGAAGCACTCACTCCATAATCACCAGGCAAACCAATCTTGTAGGCATTATCACTAATGCGTTCCAAGACTTGAAAAGGTTCATCCCCTCTTGCATCCAACTTGGATTTCCTTTGTTGAGGGAATATCTCTTTCCTAAAGTGCACCCAAACCCAATCTCCAGGCTCAAAGTGAGCAACTCGGCGCCCTTTATTGACTCTTTGTGCCACCTTTAGGTTCTTGTTCTCAATGTGTTGTCTTGCCTTCTCATGTATAGATTTCACCAACTTAGCCCTTTGTTGTCCATCTGCATTATCAATTTCTTTCAAAGGAATAGGCAACAAATCCAAAGGGGTTAGTGGATTAAAACCATAAACAATCTCAAAAGGCGAATAACCAGTAAAAGAATGAATGCTCCTATTATAAGCAAACTCGACCATAGGCAACCATTCTTCCCAAGTTTTCAGATTCTTGCCCACAACAGCATGCAATAGAGTACCTAAAGTTCTATTTACCACTTCAGTTTGGCCATCTGTTTGATGGTGACAAGTAGTAGAAAATAACAACTTGGTCCCTAATCTATTCCAAAGCACACGCCAAAAGTGAGACAAGAAGTTAATGTCTCTATCAAATATGATTGTCCTAGGAATGCCATGCAAATGTACTACATCCCTAAAGAACAAATCAACAACATGTACAGCATCATCTGTCTTGTGACATGCAATAAAATTTGACATTTTACTAAACCTGTCAACAACAACAAATATGTTGTCTCTTCCTTTCCTAGTCCTAGGCAAACCAATAACAAAATCCATAGAAATGTCAGTCCAAGGACAATCAGGAACAGGTAAAGGAGTGTACAACCCATGAGGTTGCACCTTACTCTTGGCTTGGCGACATGGTATACATCCTGCACAAACTTTTTCCACATCTTTTTTCATGTTAGGCCAATAAAATGCTCATGCAAGATGTCTAAAGTCTTAGCAATACCAAAATGCCCCATCAAGCCTCCATCATGAGCTTCCTTAACAAGCAACTCACACATAAAACACACAGGCACACATAGCTTATTATCACTCATCAAGTAACCCTCATGGCGATAAAACCTATTAAATGCAGCATCTTCACAAGCATCAAATACCATAGCAAAATTGGCATCAGCAGCATACAACTCTTTAATGTGCTCAAATCCAACTAGTTTTGAAGTAAGAGATGTAATCAATGAATACCGCCTAGACAAAGCATCAGCTATGACATTATCTTTTCCCTGCTTGTATTTAACTACATATGGGAATGTCTCAATGAATTCCAACCATTTAGCAAGGCGCTTACCTAGCTTACCCTGGCCCTTGAGATACTTCAAGCTTTTATGATCCGTGTGGATCACAAACTCCTTTGGCCAAAGATATTGCTGCCAAGTTTGTAATGCCCTAACCAAGACATACAACTCCTTGTCATAAGTGGAGTAATTGAGTTGTGTCCCCTTCAACTTCTCACTAAAATAGGCTATGGGTCGTTTTTTCTGCAACAAAACAGCACCAATACCTACTCCAGAAGCATCACATTCAATCTCAAATGTAGAGTTAATGTCAGGCAGTCTCAAAATAGGAGCAGAACAAAGTCTATTCTTAAGTTCATTAAATGCCAAAATTTGTTTCTCCCCCCACTTAAATCCAACCTCTTTTTTGACAATCTCATTAAGAGGTGCAGCTACAGTGCTAAAATCATTCACAAACCTCCTATAAAAACTAGCAAGGCCATGAAAAATCTTACCTCACTTACCATTGTAGGAGTCGGCCACTCCTTGATGGCTTTCACTTTTTCCTGGTCAACTTCAATGCCTCTAGCACTAACAACATAACCAAGAAAGATAACATGATCCAAGCAAAAAGAACATTTGGAAATCTTAGCATACAATTTCGCAGCCCTAAGGGCATCCAAAACGCATCTAAGATGCTCAGCATGTTCATCCTCAGTTTTGCTATAAATCAGGATGTCATCAAAGTAAACCACCACGAATTTTCCAATAAATGACCTCAAAACATAGTTCATTAACCTCGTAAAGGTACTAGGCGCATTGGTCAGTCCAAAAGGCATAACTAACCACTCATATAAACCATGTTTTGTCTTAAAAGCAGTTTTCCATTCATCACCAATTTTCATCCTAATCTGATAGTAACCACTCATAAGATCAATTTTGGAAAATAAACATGCACCATGCAACTCATCTAGCATATCATCCAATCTAGGTATAGGATGGCAATACTTTACCGTGAACTTGTTGACTCCTCGACAATCAACACAGATACGCCAAGTTCCATCCTTCTTTGGAACTAGAATGATTGGCACAGCACACAGACTCAAGCTCTCCCTGATGTGTCCCTTTTGCAACAAGTCATCAACTTGCCTTTGTAATTCCTTAGTTTTCTCAGGATTAGCTCTATAGGCAGGTCGGTTAGGAATTTGGGCACCAGGCATAAAATCGATTTGGTGCTCAATGCCTCGAATAGGAGGTAGCTCCTTAGGCAACTCCTCAGGAAACACTTCAAAAAATTCCTGCAAAACAGAAACAACACAACTAGGTAAATTGGGGTCAAGATCAGTGTTAGATAAATATGACTGCTTACAATAAAGCATCACTAACACTCGTTTGTTCTCACAAGCTACCCTCATATCCCTCATATTTGCATAGAAATTTTGTCTCTTTTTCTCTTTTCTCTCTTTAGTGGTGTTGACATGCTCTCCTTTTGTGCTCACTCTCTTGTCGACATCACCCTCACCTTTTATACTAAGTTTAGGCTCTCCTTTTGCAAAGCCCTCGGCTTTCCTCTCACCCTCACTAAGTGTGGCCGAATCGGCCTCCTTCTCCTTCATCCAAGCTTCCACACTTTTCTACATGAACAACTGATCCTCATACACCTCTGAAGGAGATAATGCACCCAAGTTCACCTTCCTATCTCCCCAAGTGAAAGTGTATCAGTTCTTGTGGCCATCATGTATCACCTTTCTATCAAACTGCCAAGGCCTACCCAACAAGATATGACAAGCCTGCATGGGTACAACATCACATAGAACCAAATCAGTGTATCGACCAATGGAGAATGAAATAAGAACCTGCTTGGAGACTTTCACTTCTCCAGTGTCATTCAGCCATTGAAGGTTGTAAGGTCGTGGATGCTTAGAACACTCCAATCCCATCTTCTCCACTAGCTTAGAACTCACCACATTGGTGCAACTCCCACCATCAATGTTCATACTACATGGCTTGTCTCCAATCATGCATCTAGTGTGAAAGATGTTCTCTCTCTACTCACTCCCATCATCTCTTTGTTGCATGTTCAACACCCTTCGAGTGACATACAACTTGCGCACCACATCTTCTTCAGAATCATCTTGGGCATCTTCCAATTCAGGCATGTTGGGATCAACATCTTCATCATCCTCAGAATAGATGTCTCCATTCTCCTTGACCATCATAGCCTTCTTGTTTGGACACTGAGCAGCATAATGTCCCTTCCCTAAGCATCTGAAACATTTGATATCCCTAAACTTCCCTGTAGGTTCGTTGGTTTCATTAGATGGAGCAGATTCCGACTCCTCCTTTCCTTTCCAAGGCCGTGAGCTTCACCTACTCTATGCCCTCCATTGTTGTTTGAAAGGTCTTGTATGGACCTCTCATGCCTATCAAGCCGAGTGTTCAATTCTGCTCTCATCTCTCTGAACTGGAGCTACATTTGCTCCACAGTCTGCCTAAGCAAGGCGACTACATCCACCTGGTCTCCTCCATTGCCCGAGTTTGCCAAGATGCTAGTACCTGCAGAAAACTTGTTAGTGGTAACAAATCCTCACGTGTTTGCAGCTCTCGTGTTTACACTCTTGGCAATTGATGTATTCACTCAGCTTTTTTCCTCTCCTGATTCCACTTTGGTTTATTAGTCAGGATCTAATTAAACAAATCAAACAAAACAAACTAGTGAAGTAATTCTAAAGAATGCAAAGAAACCCTAATAGCAATGAAAGAAAACCAGCAACTCTAGAAACAAATCAGACCCCAAGAAGAAAAGAAAATATCACACATAGAACAAGAATTGTATGTGTTTGATTTTAGCACAAGTTGAGCAATTCTGAAACAAAAACCACTCAACACAATGAAAAGCACAAATCAATAAGTATAAGAAAGAAAGTGAACTGAAAAATTTCGGCTTCCCCTGCAAAATGCAATCGACAACTCCAACCTCCAAAACAATAATTCCATCACTTCCAATCAATCCCAAAACAACCAATTCAATGTTCAATTGACCTAATTCAATTCGGCCCCAAATTCAGTTCTGCAACAAGATTCCCAAAATTGCATTTCCAATCAGCAAGAACAAACAATTTCAGAAACCCTAATTTTCAGAAACCCTATTTTTCAACCAAGTTGACTTGCTCTTCTTTTTTTATATATATATTTGATGTCGACAGTACCAGAACCAAGAAAACTCAACCTTTTTTTTTCGTGAACAGTAAAGATTAGGGTTTACTGTTTCGATGAACAGTAACTCGACACTTTTTTTTAATAAAGTGAATAGTAACGTCGACTAGGGTTTATGAAGAACCCAAACTGAAAATTAACTGACAGAAACAACAAGATAAGCCACGAATTGAATGAAAACACAATTGACAGAAACAAAAACAAAAAGAGATATGATTGATTGAAACCTGCTCCGCTACCAAAAGATGATACGGCAAGAGATCTTGGAATCAGCACCAGAATTCCTACTGAATCAGATTGTGGTCCCGACCTCAATCCCAATCAAACTCAGCAATTCGCCTCCCCTTATTCCTCCCAAATCAGCATGAAAAGAATAAGAACAATTGAATCACCACAAGAGGATGTCATAACCTGACCCTAATCAGCAAGAAATTAGAAAACAACACCAAAGGAATCAGAATTCACGCCACAGATGAGTTAATCTAATAAGTAAAATCTAAACCCTATAATAAACCATGTGAATCAACACACAAGGTCACCAAGAGAATTAGCACTCAAGGTTAAAAGTTTGAATCACTCAAACTAAAAAGAATCTCAAAAGAGAAACCGTATTCTTAATTTTCCAAATTTTCTAACCCCTTCAAAAACATTAAAAGATGCTATATACTAACCCTAGGCCGGCCACCCCTCTAGTGAACAGTAACCGAAACCCTAACCCTAACAGACTAGGTTTAGTCGAAACCCTAACCCTAGTTCGGACCTGGTTTTTAATTGAGCCCACATTAATTGGACACTAATTAAAACCTTACAAATAAACCCCAAATAACATAAGCCCACATTAACTAACTAATTAAAAATGGACTTGACCCAGCATAATTAAATAAATAAAAGTCCAAACCGAATTTACAGTTAAAACACATAACTATAAAATTCGGCCACTCTAAATAAAAAGCCTAAGGATATGTCGACATGGCCCACAAGCAAATGGCTGATGTCGACTGGGCCCCACCAATGCTCTTGAGTCAATTACTCCTTAATTGACAGCAAATAAACGGGCTTCTGTTTCAGCTTCTCTCCAAGCTTGATCAGGGTGTCTTCTTGCAGCTCTTTGTTCAAGAATACTTGAATGTGAACCAAAAGCTGATTCTTGAGCATCTTTGATCTTGCTATTGTAATTGGACCTTGAGGCAATGCCATGACGCCATCATCCTCTCCAATGGTGCTTGAAGGACCCTTGTTTGCATCACGAACCAGGACACTATGCTTTAGCGACAGTTGGTTCAGAGACCTACTCTCGCCGAACCATGCAAGTCCAAGGAGGAAGATGATGTAGCAGCAGTTCAACAACCACCACCACCATAAGAATTCTGACCCTGACCTTTCAGCTATAGCCAAGGGCCTCCATTCTCTTACCCTGCACCCTCCCGCACCGGACCACACCTCCCTCCTCACCGATCACCTCCTCCTCCAAATCTTCTCCAGGCTCCCGGCTTCCCTCTCTTCTCCTTCCTCTCCCCTTCGCTGACGAGGCCGTCACCACTGCGTCTGACCGCCGCCTCATCTCCACCACCTGCTCCTCCTCTGACACTGCGGCCAAGCGATGACGCGACCGCCACGACGAGCTCGACACCACCACCGAGGGACTGCGTTTGAGCCACCGCCGTGTAGGTCCGATCTCCCCTTCTCCTCTGCAGTCAGTGCCGGCGCTGTGACCATCGTCTCCTCTTCTCCTCAAATCCGCCGCTGTCACCTCCTCTCTAAGTCGTCGCCGCCCCTGGGTGAAGAAGCCGAGACCAGCACGACGGTCAGGGGCAGGGACTCGCACCGTCGTCGTCGTGAGTCGCCTCCTCCTCTGCAAATCGCGACACTGATCCTCTCCTCTCCTTCGATCCGCCGTCTGAGCCAGCAGCGGAGGAGGTTGAGAGCATTCTTGATGACGGGTAGGGGGTGCCTCGCTGCGTGCAACCATGGAGCCATTGTTGTTATTTTTTTTTAAATTCAAATCCCCTAAACGTGTTAATCGAGTTTTCCGTTGATGGATTGATGGTGGATTTGGGTTTGTGCTGGTTTGGTTCATGTCTTGTTTTGCTGGTGTTTGTAGGAATGTCTGTTCTTGCTAGTTCAGTAGGGATATGAGCTTTTTTTTTGTTATACTTTTTTCATTTTTTTCGTTTTTTTATTTTGTTTAACAATTGTTTTAGAAATTAAATTTTGACAAAAAAGAGAGAATGAATTAAAAATCAGCAAACTGTGGGCCCCCACTTGACACGTGTCAGCACCGTAGTCATTAACCGGCTGTAGGGGGTAATAAGGACAAGGTGACCCGGTAAATTAAGAGTTGAGGGACATGTTGAGTGAAAAAAAAAAATGAAGAGGAACGACAAATGCGAAAACAAAAAAGCGAAGGGACAAGAAAAACTTTTTTACCGACACTTACACATATGTTTGATATTCTATAGCTGGCGAGAATTTTATTGGATGATTTGTTAACTGGAAGTGGTAATGTCATTGGAGGCGTATGTAGGAATGCACACGGTGAATGGGTGACTGGTTTTGTAGGAAATAATGGTGGCTGCTCCAAAACCAAAAAGGAATTGCTTGCTATTTGGCAAGGCTTGGAGGTTGCTGTGAATTTTGATGCACCCCTTATTTTGTTGGAATCAATGCACAGGATACCGTTCATTGGTTATTGGATGATGTGGAATGGGACTTTGATTGTACTAATTTAAGTGCTAGATATCCACTCACTTTTGAACTCTCATAAATATCGGTCTCTTGCTTTTGTATATACGGAGGCAAACCTAGTTGCCCGTAGATTAGTCTGAATGGCCTCTAATTTTTGTAATGGGGTGGGCTAACGTTTATTGTTTCCCCTCTAGATGAAGTTAAAGATTTGATCTGTTGTTGGAGGATAGATCTCACACGGCTAATTGCCTTTGTATATGTTTTTGTACATACTTCGAAGTATTAATGGAATATATCTCGATTCCGACCAAAAAAAGGATTTTATTGGATGATTTGTTATTTTAAATTCAATTGTATTTTCTAACGAGAATCTCACCCACAATACCGTCCAGGATCATCTCTGGATTTGATGACTTCTGTGACTACAACAAACCCCAGCCAGAGCCTCTTGAGCTCAGTGGCATAATGTCACGGACACAGGGTGATGCAGCGGAAGAACATCCAATGTCCGTGCGGCTCTAGGTTCAAACGATACCTAGATCAGCCTAAGCAAACAAAATAACAAGAATACAGTAATTGGGAGAAATCTCCGTAGAATTATTGCTCAAAAGAATACAACAACACACACAGCCCAACGCCTCCCCTCTCATGTTTTTTATAATAACACTTGAGTGTTCACCAAGAAATCTTAAGAAAACCCACTCACACTAGATTTCTTATCCCCCGCTTCTATTCTTTATAGACAAGGATTAGTCAAGTCCAAGCCCACAATGACATATGCCCGTTACATAATTAAGTGACTAATTTAACTACATAACAAACCCCTCACCAACAATCCATGTTGCACACGAATTTGGCTCACACTAGAACTTTGCGTGCCTAAAAGTCCCAATGCGTAACAATAAGACCTTGGTTATCAAAGGCCATCCGGGTTGAAATCCGGGTGTAGGTAAATATTTAGAAGGTTAGGATGAAGAAAGGTATAAGTATTAGTGAGCTGAGGCTCCCCGTTTGTAAACCAAAAAAAAAAGAACAAACCCCATCCTTGGTTTTGTTTTGTAACGGTTTGGTAACATAAAAGAAACATAACCAAAGATTAGAAGTAAGAAAAAAACAAACAAAAGAACCCAAAGTTTAGAAGTAAGAAATCAATCAAATAACTCACTTATTATAGTAGATTTATAAGTACTCCTTAAAAAATTCTCATTATTATTATTATTATTATTATTATTATTATTATTATTATTATTATTATTATTATTATTTTATCATAATTATTATTATTATTATTATTATTATTATTGTTGTTGTTGTTGTTGATGATTATGACGAACGTATATAATGTTCGTGTCCTATCTATGACCATTTATAGCGAAAACCATTGCCACAAGTCAGCCACAGAGACTGTAACAAAGAACTGTAACAAGAAAAACAGCAAACCAAAAGATGGCCCAGAGACAACCAACGTTATTTATCCTCTTCACCGTCGTTTTCGTCGTCATCTTTTCCGGCAATAACAAATCAACGGCACAAGGCCAGCGTCTGCCACCTGCCAGGTACGATGGGTTCCCGTACCAAACCCACCAACATCAAGATGCGGGAGAGGACACCATAAAGATAGAAGCTTTTTTTGACCCTGTCTGCCCCGACTCCCGAGACGCCTGGCCTGCCCTCAAGCTTGCTCTCCATCACTACGGCCCCCGCACTTCCTTCCGCCTTCACCTCCTCCCCCTACCGTCAGTAACCAACTCTTTTAATCCGTCCGTTGTTCTTTTTTCTTTTTTCTTTTTGGGTTTTAGCTAGCTGTTCTTGGGTTGACTTCATTTAATGATTGGTTGGTCTATTTGAACCTGGGATATTTTGCAGGTACCATGATAATGCATACGTCACCTCACGTGCTCTGCATATCGCAGACAGTCTCAATTCTTCTTCTACATTTCCCTTGTTGGAGCAGTTTTTCAAGTATCAGGTGGGTTAATTGCTCCTAACATCAATTCTTTATTCCTCACAGTTTATTAACTTTATTATGATTTGTTGTTTGCTATTGAATTGGAATTATCCTGACTTTCTGTTAGCAGATGAAGTTGACTTTGTCAGATAATTGCAACCTTAATTTGGTTGGTTCTTGATATTTACCCCTCACTGTAATTGATGGCCTTATCACAATACTGTTCAATCTTATTCATCTTGGATAAAGTTCAAGTGGTTGCAGGAACTGAGAGTCCGTTCTTGCTGTTTTGATGAAACTTATGTCTCTTGTTGATAATATTCCTTCTTTTGTTCCTTATTTGGAGTGATTCGTACTGTCTTTATGCTTTATCTAAACTACCTTTTTTGTTCTTGAATTGTACATCAAGGCCCTGCTTCGTACCGAGATGAATTCTGTGCTTCATATACATGGACTCAAGGCCACTATGTCACCGTAATTTATGCAGGAAAAGAAAAGACTATTCTTTTTATGCTTCCTATATGTTGAATTTCTCCCTCCTTTCTTATAGAATACCGGCAGGCTCATCTGCATGTGCTTCATGCGAAGAAAATTCACTTATTTCATTGCTCGTATCAATTCAGTGTCTTCTTTATCTTAATGTCTCACAACAAAGGTTGTGTATCATTGAAAATACTACACACTTTAAAAGGCAGGACGTTACAAATTGATTCACTTGCTGCTACTTAAAATGAATAAGGGTTTATGTGCCTATTTGTTCAATCACGGAATGTATTTTGGTTTCCACAGTTTTTGAGTTTGGTCATGATGATTTGCTTGTTGGATGTTCCGAAATCAGGAGAAATTCTATAATGACCGGACGCGCAACTTGTCAAAAGTCTCCATCACAAAAGAAGTTGTGGATTTTGCTACTGTGGTAGTTGGGAACTCATATTCTTCTGCAATTGAAGCTGGCTTTAATGACAGGCAAACCGATCTCAAAACAAGAGTTTCCTTCAAGGTAAGACTAAGATATGTGATCTATTTACAAGATGGTATGTCACCATACACCTTAACCGTTTTTGTTCCGTTGTTCCATTTTCCGGTCTTCGTTTGACCCAAAGTTTGTAATTTTAGTAATGCCCAAGCTACGTATCTTGCAAGTTATTACAACACTTCTTTTCTTACCATGTTGGGTGGAATGGAAAAAATGCATATCCTTTTTCATGTCTGAATTGATGTTCCTTTGATATGCAGTATAGTGCATCAAGGGGGGTGTATGGCACACCGTTTTTCTTCGTTAATGGATTTGTGTTGCCTGATGCTGGTTCTCCCTTGGACTATAATGGTTGGAGAAGCATCATTGATCCACTGATTGGCTCAAAGAGTAGCAGGAGTGTGGATCCTCTGCATTTTTTCTTATGAGGGACGTAGGCAGAAAGAACTTTGCCACTTTGTGCACTGCAATAAAATGATATTGAGTTATGGTTGACTACAAGTAAAGCACCTTATAATAGGCAACCACTTTTATGTCCTATTTCACTTCTCTTGTTCATAATGCAGTTTTACCTTTAAGTTTGAAGTTTGATACATATACACCAACGAAGGAAATAAGAATAATGTTTCTCATCATCTTCTGATTCCGTCAAATTTTGTATGAGGGTAACCGCCTTGGGGATTGTTTAGCTTCTTCGAGTTCTATCTCTTTCTCTCGGGACTAAAATTTTTGATGCAGTTACTGGTTTGTGTCCTGTTATTTATTTGGACGGGTACTGCAGTTGCACGAGCTACTTTGGTTTCTAATTAAGGGCTTTGCCCTATGTATTCACCAAAAAAATGAGTACAAATAAATCACTCTTAGGTTTGTAGGAGCTTTGCTCCGTGTATCTCTGCCTGTTATAGTGAGGAAAGGGAGCATCATGAGAAGAGAAGAAAAGCAGCTGATTGGCTTAGATTAAATGGGAAGAAATTCTAGGTTTTACTTTTTAGAGATTTCTTCGTGTTTGATGATGATGCATCAACAACAAAACAATGCTGGCGCTTGATCAACTCCCGTGGGGATTTATGGGCAAGGGTTAATTTACTAGCCAAAGAGTGCATTCCTGCATGCAAGAATGGTAGTTGGGCTGGTGAAATCCGATAATAGATTGGCTTTTGAAAGGCTTTACCAACTTAAACATTGTAACTGAGAGGACTGAGATCGGCCTAAGACAAATTCTTTTCTTTTGTTGAAGCCTTTGCCAATACAACTAGTGAAAGCGCACTGTATCTATATACCGAATATGAAATTAGAAGAACATAAAAGTCTGACATTGGCATGGAAAGGAAAAAATGTTTAAGAAAATTTTCATCAAGCAACTACATACCCTTTTCTTTTGTGAGGAAGGGCTCCGTGATACGGCAACAACCCTAGAATTTGCACTAGAATCACCTCCGTCTCAATCTGATTATCCCGATCCTCAATCTCAATGAAACTAATTGAAATTCTCCCCTTCACCTCCTAATCAGCAAGGATTAGACAACAAAGCAGCAAGAATCACAACAAGAATTATGTGAATCTATTCTTCACCTCCTAAACAGTAAGGGATAGGCAACATTGAATTTCGGGGAGTAATGATTCCAACAAGATTGCCAGAACCCTCTGCAGGCACCATTCCTTCATTGTCTTCCTCGCTCATAAATAACCTCCTCTGCCCACCTCTTCATTTCTTTCCTTCTCCATATATCCACTACAGAAGGTTTCTCAAAAACTTGTTGGGGTCAGTGAATTGATCAATAGGAATTCAGGTTGTTTGCACCAGACCCAAAATCATTGGCCTATAGGTGAATGGGCTGGCTATTGTGTGGGTCCACGGCTGGCTGTTGTGACAGATGGGTGACATGTGAGGTCGTCGAGCCCATGGATCAAGGGGACCAAGTGATCTGCTGATCTACCGTGGTGATCATGGATGGAGATCGATCAAGTGTTCTGCCATGGACCCCTGAGGATCGTGGAGATCAAGTGATCTGCCGTAGAGATCAAGGGATCCGCGTGGGTCAGCGAGATCGATCAAGGGATTTGCGAGAGATTGCCAAAGAGATCAAGTGATCTGCCTTGGAGATCAAGTGGTCTGCAATGGACCCGTGAGGATGTAGGGATCAAGTGATGTGCTGTAGAGATCAGGGATCCACGTGGGTCAGGGAGGTCGATCAATGGATCTACAGGAGATCGATCTGCCATAGAGATCAAGTGGTCCGCGTAGTCAGGGATCAAGTGCGTGGGTCAGTGACTTGGGAAAGCTCGTTGTCTTATCTTGGGGGTTTTGAATTTGATTCAAAGTATTTTCTGGAGAGCTTTGAATTGCAATTTGAAGGATATAGATCAGGGAGATTCTGAATTTGAGCAAGATTTTGGTTAATCTTTTGCTTTTAAACTTGCCTATATAAGGTTATTGATTATCCTTGTACCGAGATCCGATCCTGAAAAGATCAATCAAACAACTATTTTCTATCAATTTACTTTTACTTTGTCGCACATTAGTGTAGAGTTATCATGCTTTTCTAGTTAAATTTAATTTAGAAAACCAAAATCCGATTTAAGGACTCGCGATACTGTCTGTTCCATCCTTCAGTGATCGGATCCGGTAGTGGAGGGTCGCTTGCTGTTCATTGAGCGAATAATTTTTGGCATGTCTGGTGGGACCCACGTTCCACTATAGAAGTTTTTTGTGTGATCTGACAATTCATCATGCCAGAAACAAGGAAAACTTAGAGCTCAGACAGGTCTTGGAAGAGATCGTTCTCGCTCGGGAGGCAATTAAGAAGGATCTGAAGAAGGCAGGCTTTACCAATGCCCTTACTAGTGCAAAACATCGCGAGTTGGGTGATCGTCAGGCCTAGATTGAGAAGCAGCATGGGAAGCAGAAGGTGGAAGCTCTTATCAAGGAGATTAAGGATTCGCGAGGCGACCAAAGCAAGGCCGAGGTCCTGGCGGATCTGCAAGCCGACCAGAGCAAGGCTGAGGGTAAGAAGAAGGTCGACGAAGGAGAATCGAATGAGGATATTCCTTTCTCCGGCGGCGAAGAACCAACTATTGAGGAGTTTGAGGAGGAAGGCGCAGACGGCTCGCCCTACAGCTTACAAACCCCTACCAAGCTGCTCAATTTTGGTCGCCCTTTTGCCCAACAGACGTGTGCTCAATTTCGGTTGTAGAATATTCTATTGCACGAAAACAAAAATCCAAGTATGAAAGGCCCGCCATTACGAAGGATCAGTTGGCTATGATCACCACCACTATTCAGGTGCGGTGGATCAACATGCTTAATACGGCCTTGCAGCAAGTCAACCAAAAGATCGACCGGTTGGAGTACTCTGTCACTTAACCACGGGCCCTAACCCACTTATTCCTCCAAACAACAATAATATTGGTTTTCCTAACTAGGTATTCGCAGGGAATAACCAGGGGAAATAAGTCCAGGGGTGCAGGTACAGCTGGAGGTAGGCAATGAAGCTTGGCAATATAAGCCCGTGGGAAGTGTCGGTCATGGAGTACAACCAGTTGCCCCAAGGGATGGTCAGCAAGGCCAACCATATGGCCCGACGGTGAATAATCTGCACGGGTATCAGCCTCAAGACGGTCCATATCGTGCTGTTGGAGGTCAGCAGGGTGAAGACGTTCTCTTTCAGAATATTGGACCTCTGCAAGGACCGGCTGCTCAGGCCGTTTTCAATAATGGTTGACCTAACAAAGGCAGGTACCAAGAACCTTTCAACCCTAATATGGTTCCTTGTTATGATGATTATAACCAGGGGGCAATGGAGGGGTAAATCGCATATATAGGGTCCGTACTATTTCAAAAGTATCGTTTGGGGGTCTGTACTATTTTTTGTCCCTTTTACGGGTCTATACTCTAATTTTTCGTCCCTTTTAGGCGTCTCGAGCAGTCCACGTCATCAGCAGTGCTGCCCGAGACCCCTAAAAGGAACGAAAAATAAGAGTACAGACACGTAAAAAGGACAAGAAATAGTACAGACCCCTAAACTATACTTTTGAAATAGTACGGACCCTATAACTTCTCGTCCGGAACTAATAACTCATTATGGCCATTTTCTTGTTCTCGGTCGTTTTCCCTTGGGCTTTAGTACATTAGTTTTCTTCTATTTTTTCAAATTTCGAGATAAGAGTGGAGACTGATACTATCTTGTTTACCATGTTAAAATAAGAACGAGAAAAAAAATTTAACCAAAATGAGTTCTGGACGAGAAGTTATAGCCATTTTCGAATTTACGACACGAGTTTTATGCAAATTTTTCAAATTTCGAGCTAAGTGTGGAGACTGATACTATCCATTAGACTATGTTAAAATAAGAATGAGGAAAAAAATTGAACCAAAACGAATTTCGACTTTACGGTAGTTTCCTAGGGGTTGTACACAAGTTTTTTTCCGAGTAAATCGCATATATAGGGCCTGTACTATTTCAAAAGTATCGTTTGGGGGTCTGCACTATTTCTTGTCCCTTTTACGGGTCTGTACTCTTATTTTTTGTTCCTTTTAGGGTCTTGGGAAGCTTCGCTGATGACATGGACTGCCCGAGACTCACTAGAAGGGACGAAAAATATGAGTTTAGACCCGTAAAAAGGACAAAAAATAGTACAGACCCCCGAATGGTACTTTCAAAATAGTACGGACCCTATATATGCGATTTTATCCGGCAATGGAGCTTACAACCTGAATTAGAGAGGGCCTAATCCCAACATCGCCCCCGACTATAACCAAGGGGCAATGGAGCTTACAACTTAAATCAGAGAGCGCTCAATCCCAATATCACCCCCGACTATAACTAGGCGGCCAATAAAGCTTACAACCTGAATCAGAGAGTGCCAAATCCCAACATCGCCCCCGACTATAACTAGGGGGCAACAAAGCTTTCAACCAGAATAGAGGACCTAACCCAGGAGGATACTTTTACGAACGAGAGGTTCCTATTGAGCAGCCCCAGCCAGTGCAGCAAGCAAGCATTGATCGCCAGTAGTCGGTGACAGCTTTGCAGCAACTTGGTCTAGATGTCAGGCCAGGTGGCCGTTACACCTACGAGTAAGGGTGAGCAGCTAACCCAAACTGACCGAAAAGACCAGTGTTCGAATCGGAATGTGTTTGGTTCGATCACTGTCCGAACCAAATTAAAAATTTTGGTTTGGTTCGAACAGGACCGAATAAACTTTTTATTTTGGTTTGAACAGCCTGGGCGAATTTCGGTCTGACAAAAAAACTAATCGGTCTTTTTGTGCGTTTAAAAAAACCTTCCCCAATCCAAGCAATCCACCCTTCCCTTACTAGCAGACCAACCCAACCCAACTAAAAGTAAATAAGACATAGCTTTTTGTGAGGAAAAAATTAAAAGAACTAGAAAAGAAAGAAGACAGCTACGGGGTAAGGGCTGCTAAGGCTAACACACATAAATCTTTCGAACTCTCTCTCTCCCCTAACCCTAAGGGTTAGTTTGGGAAGGAGAGAAAGAGGAAGGAAAGAATGATGTGGGGAGAAAATGAAGAGAATGAATACAATTTCTCTCGTTTGGGAACACAAGAGAATGACGAGGGAATGAATCAAGGGAAGATAATTTTCACCCATGGTTCACAATTTTCACTCTCCCCAAATCGAAGAGAAAATGAAGAGAATGACTAGTTTTCAATAGACCTGGAAAAACGGGTAGTGACACGACAAGCCGACACGAAATTAACAGGTATAGATCAGAGATTTCAGACACGTTTACTTAAATGGGTCGACACTACCCGACACGAAAAAAGGCAGTTCAGGTCATGGGTCAACCCGCCAACCAAACACGTTTATTTAGTATAGATTTGAATTTTGATTTCTGGGTAAAGGAGTTATTACTTATTTGAGTCTTTATCCTTTGTGGTCCAAATCCAATTAGTACTAAAACACAATTCACTCACCCTGCCGACACCGAAACTCTCTCTCCTCTCCCTCTCCCTCTCCATCTCAAACATAACACACACACACTCTCACTCTCAAAAACTCAAAGAAACCCTAGCCAAAAAAATTCAACTCTCTCATCCTCTCAATCTAACTCTCTATCAGCCTAAGTTTCCATTCTCTCCTTCTCGATCTTACAGCCGTTTGCGTCAATTCCTCCTTGAACCAAAAACCCCAAAAGATCAAGCACAAACCCTAGCAAAAAATTCAACTCTCTCCATCTCAATCCTGCTGTCAACCAACCTCGATTTCAGCTCTCTCCCTTGTCTGTGCTCTTGATTCGTGAGTACCCCCTCCTCATCCTCTTCCTATAAATCTACCCCTTCTCTTCAATTTCTTCTTTTCTTTTTTTGTTTCTGGTTCCATCATGAAATCCCCTCCCTTTCTTTTCTAAAAATTAAAAATGACTAATAGTCATTAGTAACAAATTTTACCATTTTTTAGAAAAAGAACGTTTTTCCCCAGTTAAGCAAAAATTAAATTTGTATGGTTTTTTTTGCAGGAACCCCAAATCAATTAAAATTGCATTTTTTTTTTGTTTTGCTGGAACCCCAAATCAATTTCAACGTTTGGGGCTCGGCAAGCTAGTGAGTTGTGCAGGAACCCCAAATCGATTTCTTGCTTGCCGAGTTGTGCAGGAACCTCAAATTGATTTCTTTTTGGAACATGTTTAGCTCCTGGACTGGATATTACGAATTGTTGAATTATGTAGATGGTAGCCATGTAATGTAATTAGTTATTTGTATTAATGTGTATAATTTCATAAATAGGTAATTAAACAGGTAAATGGGTTATATTTGTTTTTTCTATGAAAGGAGTGTCCGCGTGCAAACTCTTAAATATTCCTGACTTGTTGGCGCAAATCTTTAATAAGAGTTATAAGAGCAGCAACTTGTCGCAGCAGGCGCTGCTGGGCATGGATTTTGTACTGGATCAGCATCCTCAGCAGCGAGCACTGCTGGTCTAGGCCAAGAAGCAAATTACCTAGGCAAGCTTGGAGATATGGAGAATGGTGCATGCAAAGGCTTCATTAGAAACATCAATGAGGAGCATGGTAATAAGGACAAGCTTGGACTTGGAAAGATCACTTTCTGAATCAAGTCCAAAATTCGATCTCACAAAAAATTTAAGAAGAGAAGGAGATCAAAGCCAAGGACGCGAAGAACACGTGCAAAACTTCCTGGAGCGTGCAGTTTCAGAAATAAATTCATATCTCGAGTTCTACAGATTAGATTGTTGCGATCTTAGACTCTTTGGAAAGATAAGAGAGAGACCTAAAACTTTGTTGTCAAGCCCAGAAGCTGAATCTGCCTTTTTTTAGTTAAATTTCAGTTAAATTTGACTGACAAATTCTGTTTAGAAATTCGGTTTGGGTTTATTATTTGGGCATAAGTGCTTTAAGTTGGATTTTATTATTTGTTGGGTTAATAATTTCGTCTAGGAATATATTTGGAATATTGTTTGTGAGATTTATTTTATTTACTTGGGTTTTTATTTGTTGGGTTTAATTAAGTCCAATATGTTATTGGATTAAAGTTAGAACCTAGTCCATTAGGGGAAGTCAAGTCCAATTTGGACTAGAGGAAATGCAGATTATGAAAGTCGAGTCAAAACACATCAAGGGTTCTTCGGCGGCAACTACTCCTGGATGGAGAGGAGGAGACCATGCAGCAGGTGGAACTGGTCATCATGGGTAGCCTGCATAGCAGCCATACGAGCATCAAAGTGCTGCTGCAGCGCGATAAGATCCTCGACAGTGGGTGCTGTAGAGGTGCCAAAAGCGGATGTTGCCTCCTTCCCTCTCTTCTTGGGGTTCCAATGCCCAAGGAACTTGGCTGCCTCGCTCAAGCTGCTGGTGATGGTCTCAGTGATAGGCCGGTAGCGAGTGAAGTTAACCTGGAAATGCATAACCAGGACAATAATGAAGCCAACACACCCAAATAGGCCTGTCTCAAGTGGTGATGAAACCTCCCAAATATATAGCTCCTAGTGTTAACAAGGTGCTTGTTCATAGAGCACGACAAAAAGAACATCTCATCAGTAGTGACCACTGTCTAGCTACTTTGCTTGCAGAAAATAGTCTGAGCAAGGACATTGTGCACATAACACAGCATCTTGTCCTTCAAATAGATGCCAGCAGACTGAGAAGGACAATAAGGGGCCTCATCATCAGCAAGCTCCTCCCATCATACTCGGGTGGTGGCACATGGTACCCATTGTTGGCAAACCCAAATATGACATTAAACTCTGGCAAAGTAACACAATGGGTCCGATTCTCAAGCCAGAATGAAATCTGTTCATCCTCACCCGTAGTTCTGTTCACCAAAATCAATCAAAAACTCCCATAAAATTCCCGACAGAAAGGAGCATAACTACCCTCATTCATCATAGCAAACTGCTTCCAACCAATTGCCTCAAACAACTCATCAATTAAAGGGACCCATTTATAGACAGGAGGAGTAAGCTGGTCAAAGAACCGAAAGTATAGAACCTCCTTACCAGACTGCTCCATGTACTACCGCGCTAGAACCTCCCTCCTATTTGGTGGTGGCTCGGCTGCGTGTGCTCCGTCCAGATGCAGGTGTGCAGGCGCGGTTACCCTGATTGGAGGGTGGCGGAGAGGAATCTGCCAGGCGCTTCCCCTCTCGCTTAGCCTTGGTAGCAGCTAGCCAAGTTAGCCTGCTGTGTCGTGCTCTGGCCACTGCGACGAGTGGGCAAGGGCCAGTCAAAGGTGTGTGTCGCGACTAGAGGCGTGGCGAATTCTGTGAGGTCGACGAAGTTGTTGCCCACCTAAAGTTGCGAGCGAGCAGGTGGCGGCGGGGTGTGCTCGCAGTGAGTAGAGGAGGAAGTGGAGCGGGTGGGTGAAGGGGCTACGGGGTTAGTGAAGGGGATGGTGAATAGGGTGTGGCCATGTGAGAGGAAGCACCAAATCAGGGTCAAGCCGTTGGAGGGTCACATCGTCGTAAACAACGGTGGTGGGTGGTGGGTTTCGTGGGGTTTTTTGGTCGATGGAATCGAGTATGCCGGCGGGTGTGGAAGATGGAGGTGGGTGCAAAAGAGATATTGGGAGGGGGGGTTTGGCTGCGGTTTGGTCGTTAGTGGTGGAGGCCATGGTGTTTGGTGAAGGGAATTTTGGGGTTAAGGTTTTGAATCGGGGGGCGCGAGTAGTGGTGAGGAAGAAGAACAAAAAAGAGGAGGGGATTTAGTGGTTAGGGTTTGTCGAAATTAAGAGAGAGGAAAAACTGAGTGGGGTTGTGTGGTGTGGGTTAATGGGGGTAGGTAGGTTATGTTGGAAAGTGGAGAGTGGGAGAATTTTATGGAAAATTCAACCGCCATGGATTATGCCCAGAATTTCTCTACAACCCAAAATTTTTTATGAAACTGCCTCTACTTCCTTTATCTTACCCAACAAGAATACTGGCTCCCTTAAGCTTGTGTTTCGGCGCGAACTTTCATGATATGAAAAATGCATGGATGTAGGGGTATAATGGATATTTAGTATAAAACAGCAAAGAATGAACAGGACAAAGCATACAATGTACGTGGAAAAACAAAAATAAAACTAATGGGATGTACGAAAAATTAAATACTTATCTCGGATTCCCTCCCGAGCAGCGCTTCTTTCATGTCTTGTAGCTGGACTCCATGCTTATCACTCAACAGCGGGCGTTGCTAGTGAAGCAAATGTCGGCTCATCAACTGGGGCGTTAGGAAAATAACGCTTGAGCCGTTAGTGATTGACCTTGAAAGGCGGGTGATCGCCCTTACGAATCTCAACAGCACCATATGGAAATACTCAGACCACCAGGAATGGCCCGGACCAATAAGATCGAAGCTTTCCAAGGAACAACTTCATGCGGGAGTTGAACAGCAACACTTCTTCCCCTTCCTGAAACTGCCTCCGGATGATATTGTTATCATGCCACCTCTTGGACCTTTCCTTGTAGATCTTATTGTTTTCATCGGCTCAAGGCGGATTTCTTCAATCTCAATGAGTTGCAGTTGTGAATACTCCAAATTTGACCTGCTAATAATTCGTTTATTTGAATTATAAATGTATTTTTGTCTGTGGATTAATGAGATGATTTGATCCTAGGATCAAATGTCTTTGTAATTTAATTAGATGAGCTGTTAATATTTTTTTATTTTTGGGATTTTTATGTACTTAACTCGGGATTGTTGAGATGATTTAATTCTGAATTTAAGTATTTTTGAATTCTGAATTTAATAAAATATTGGTATTTGATTGTTTTAGGCTTTTTAAGTATTTTGGATCCATTTGAGAAGATTTTGGGTATTAAAATAAATAAGGGCCTAGGCCAATTAAGTATGGATCTTCTAGCAACCAAAGCCCAATAAAAACACTAGACTTAACTGCCATTTAGTCCTGATTTTCATCAAAAAATCAGATTAAATTTTTTCCTTAAGTGTTATTGTTATTTATGGAATATAGAGTGGAGTGGAGGTAAACTCAAATAGGAAAAGGGGAGGGGGTAAGCTACAAGTTAGGAGGTTTTCTAGAGCTTAAAACAGGGAAAATTCTTATCAGGAAGGGCGTGTGAATCAAGTTGAACCGGAATAAAGAGGATCAAAACCGAAAAGGAAAGAAAAATTTTGGAAACAGATGCCTGCGGACAGGACGACATGACCGCTAGCACCTGGCGGGCTTGTAGGGATGACCGCCAACGCCTGGCGGTCGTCGCGAGATGACTGACAGCGCTTGGCGAACATCGCTTCCAGTTTTGGTAGTTTTCCTAATATTTCCTGTTTTCTTGATTCTGGGTATCTACCGTTGGATCTAGGGGTTCAATCCTGACCCTTAGATCAACACCATGTCCAGACCCCCTTAACACTACAAATAGGACCCCCATTCACCCTCAAACTCACCAATTTTCTCTCTTTCCCCTCTATACACACATAAGCTAGGTGCTTGGAAAAATTCTCTAATTCCAAGCTTAGGAACCATTCTAAGGGTTGAAATTCTGGAGGAATTTTATGGAGAGGAGTAGTAGTAAGGCAACAGCAAGGGGAGAGCAAGAGAAGGAGAAAAAGGAGGAAGATTAGAGCAAACTTGTGGAGAAGAAGAGGAGAAATCTGAGTTGAGAATCCTGTGCAGGCAGCCTCGGAAAATTCATCATATCTGGAGATGTATGAGTCCAATTACTGCGTACTTGGAGTGTTTGGAAAGTTAAGAAGTAGCTCTACAAGTTTGCTGTTGGTGCTAGAGACCAGTTCGGCCTCCTTTTATCTCGAATAACCTGGTGAAGTTCTGTCAAAATTTTGCTAAGGAGTGGTAAGCAAATAGGAGCAAGAGGAGGGTTTGAAGAGGTAACTCGTTCTTATTTCCTTGGTTGATTGCTACTGTGACGAATTGACGATGATTATGCTGTGATTGTATGTGATGCATGTAAGAACTACGTTAGTTTTGAACCCATTATCAGGGGGTACGTAGGCAGTTTCTAATGGTGGAAATGCAAGCTCAATCTTTATTTATTTTTTGTTCTGTTTTTCGTTTTATTTTCTGTTATTTGTTTGATTGTGCATGGCATATGTTGATCTTTAATTGCACATGATCTCGCCCCAACATGGATGGGTGCCTTACACCTTCCCATCCATGACGAACCCCCAGGTCCACATCTTTGGTTCGCTTACTGGTTGCCTTAAGGAGTCATTGGTTGCCTAAGGAAGGTTTTTCCCTCATTTTTGCCCTCCAAGAAAATTCTGGTGGCAACTCCAAAGATGTGGATGATGGTTAAGAAGAAGGTGGTGAGTAGGCTCGATGATTTTTCGGGTACTCACAATTGGCAACTCCGCTGGGGACCTAGATGGTTTAAGAAATTATGTGCAATCATTGATTAATATGTGCCTTCTTTTTGTCATGTACGTGCCCTGCATCCATGGATTATTCTGTGAAGCTTCTATCGTAAGAGGGTGAGGGGATCCTTGTCCGGTACGAACCATCCTATGGGGTTATCGGCCATAGTGAACCCATTTCTTGCCGTTTAGCAATGATAGGGGTTACTAGGCCAACGACTTCACGCGACGTCTTACGTCACATACGAGTAGGCCGAACTATCCCTTAGCGATGGTTCTCTGTCCCCCAATCAGCTGCATACCCGAGCATCTCATGCATGAAACCAATGTGTGGCACCTGTATGTGTGTTTGTATGAATCCAAGTACATGTGAAGTGAGGTACCATTCAATTTAATAAAACTAAAGAAGGGGGGATGAAATGTGAGAGTAGTAGGGACATGAACTCATGGGTACCCGGAATCCTTACACCTGCTTCCTACCTATTAGGATAACATGGCTGAGATCGGGGCTGAGGGTATGACTAAGGTCAGAGAAACCCATGTCATGCTTTCGGATCCACGAACGCTAAGGCTACTTGAGTTGTTGGAAAAACAGGAGATGCCGGCTGCTAGAAGCGAAGGTGCAGAAGTCTCAAAAGCAGGCGCAGCAAAAAATGAGGTTGTAGATGTTGATGGTGACTCAGTCGCACAAGAAGCTAAGGACAACAAAGAAAGACTCCGAATGTTGGAAGAAGCAGTGAAGAGCATCAAGTTGAAAGAAGGCGAACGGAGTCCAGCTCAGCTGTCATTGGTTGAGAAGACCCATCTGAAGATCCGTCTGGTTGAGAAGTTCAAAATGCCCGACATCGAGAAATTCAATGGGACGAGATGCCCAAAGACCCATCTGAAGATCTATGTAAGGATGCTGAAGATGATGGGAGCAAGTGATGAGGTGATGGCCCAACTATTCCTAAGAACCTTGTCGGCTGCTTACAGTGGTTCGTGTCGTTAGAAGAGATGAAAATAACTAAATGGGAGGACATGGGTGCTGCGTTCATGAAACAATATGCTTACAATACTGAGGTAGACGTGACCAAGAGGGACCTAGAAACGACCAAGCAAGAGGCTCAGGAAACCTTTTCAGCCTTTATCAAAAGGTGGCGCAACAAGGCATCACTAATGATAGACCGCCCCCACCCGAGGAGTAAGTGTAGCTGGTTATAAAGAACCTCCAACTGGCATATTATGAGCGTATGATTGGCAACTATTATGCTGACTTCAAAGCCCTCATCAGGGCTGGGATGCAATTGGAAGATGCGATCGCTTCAGGTAAGATCAAGGCTACGGTGGATGTGCCCGCACCTAGGCGCAACTTCGGCTTGGCATAGGAGAAGAAGGCCACTGAAGTGAATTATGTATCCATTCAGACTCCTCTGCGGCTAGAGACATCACAAAGGAAGTTCACCTCTCTCCCAATGTCATTAAGCAAGTTGTTCAAGAAATGCATGGAGAAGAATTTGTTGCAACCATTGGAACCAAGACCTGACTTACCTATAAAGGGAGACCCGAATTCGAGTTGCGAATTCCATCAGATGGCTGGTCACACCACCGATGGCTGTACGCGGCTCCGTCACGAGATCCAAGACCTGATAGAAAGGAATGAGATAGTCTTGCCCTAAAAGCCCAATACTCAAACAAACCCGTTGCCCCTGCACGGGGAAATTGGCGTCATATCGACTAAGTTTCTACAAGAACGGGATTGTTTAGTCCTTGACCTGAGCGAGTATGTAGATTCGGACGAGGAAGTGGATGCCATCACAAAGATCCGAACGAGTGGCCAAGCGCATGCTCCTTCGACTTGATGAACCTGAAGAAGCGACAATAGCGGAACCTGAAGAGGATGCGATCGTCAAGCAATTGAAGAAAACATAGGCAAATGTATCGATATGGGGACTGTTAATGTCTTCCCGACCGCACCATGATAAGGTCCTGCAAGTTCTTGGCAAGGCTCATGTCCCGTCGATACTGCACCCGAGGAGTTGGCAAACATAATAGCCACTTTAGTTATGGACAATCTGATTTCCTTCTCTGACAAAGATTTGAGTCCAGACAAAGGGGCACACGCTGAAGCACTATACATTACGGTTCACACCAAAGCGAGTCAAATTCCTTTGGTTTTGATAGAGAATGGGTAGGCATTAAATGTGTGCCCACTAAAGGTAGCAAGTTTACTAGGTTTTGGCACCAGGTATTTCTTGCCGTCTCGTACTATGGTAAGGGCATACGACAATGCTAAAAGAGAGCTGTTGGAGATTATCAAACTTGAAGTGACCATAAGGCTGATGCACATGAAATATGCATAGTTTTAGGCATGATTTTGGATGTAGTTTGTTCTCACTCCATCATGATTATATGCCTTACTTTGCATTATTTCATCATATTCCTTTAAATTCCATCCCTTACTGTATGATTAGTGATTCCAGGTGCATTTCGGAGAATTTTGGAGGATTTTACTGAAGAATTCGAAGGAACAACCTCTACCACAGCATGAGCCTGTTTCAGGAACTCCAAGGCCTGTCATTCACTAAGATTTAATCAAGGGCCAGAAATCCTCCTCCAATCGATAACTGTCCACTAGATTTCACCATCCCAGCCTCGACTCACATGGTCTCAATAACACTTCGCCAACCATATGGGGAGCTAGAGTCAATTTCGAGAATAAATCAAGAAAAGTTGCTAACAGCCTCAGACATAAGCTCAGCCTGTGCATTCTGTAGAAACCAGAAAAGTGCAGAAAGAATATAAAATTCGCGCCACTTGCAACAGAGCAGAATTGGCACCTGCAACCATATCCTGAGCCTATCAGAGAACTTCCTGAAGATAAGGCAACAACAATCATATTGTCTGGAGAAAAGTCCACTTAAAGAATCAATATCCTCTCCAAAAGTCTTCTGTACGCTTGCATCAGCCGGATTTCAACCTATCAACATGCCTCCTATGATGCTACATCCTGACAAGCACATGGGTGACCAACTTGCTTAACCTCCATACCTCCAAGCAAGTGGGGAGAAAAAAAAAAAAGGGGCCTGAGCTACGCCTGTAAAAGGAAAAAGGAAGAAGATGAGAAGCATCGATTGAGGGGGACTAAAAATTGCGAAGCACTTGGAAGGGTAGAACTCGGAATCACCAAGAGTTCAAGGAGACACGACTCTGCCCCCTTTTCTAGGCAGAAACCGTGTCGCCTCTAACTTCCATTTCACCCTAAACTCTATGTTAACCCTTATCCTCATTGTTTTTGTAATTCAGATTATGAACTAAACAACCCCTCTTAGGTTGAAGGGGTGTAATATGACGTCTGTTCGACTGCAGTAAACTGCTCTTTTTATGTTCTTAACCTATTTTCTTGCCTTGTTTGTTATGAACTTTATCCATGCTTGAGTCTTGATTAAACCCATGCATGATTGCAGGTAGTTAGGTGAAGGACCGAGAGGTGAAACCATAGCTGCTGGACCCTCAACAACCAGCTCTTAGTTTTTAGCTTTTAACCAAATCGAGAGCTAAATGAGGAATTAGCATCAACACTGCCCTTAACCCCCTAGAATTGACCGGTGCGAAAGCACTAAGGATGAGTGAGAGTCATGGGAGGCACCTATGAGTGAAAGCAAGTGGGTGCAGTATCGGTTGAGAGCCTCTACAAGAACCAACTTTTATAACTAGATTATGCTATCGACAGGCCCAACCTGTCGCAGCACAGTCGAGGAGATAATATCACTTTTAATCTGATTCTTGATTGGCTGCTTAGAAGCCTATCTCAGTTAGTGGTGACTTGGTGAAGAACCGAGAGGTGAAGCCAAGGTTGCTAGACCGATAGTAGTCAACCTTCACTCTCTAGCCATTCGAGAGAAGATAGGGAGAGACTGTGGGAAAACATGCTGTGAGAACCCGGAACTTTCTCACCTCGTGACAATCGATGGAGTCGCCACCCAAGTTTTATTACCGCGGAAAAACTCAGGAAAAACCAAAGGATAACTCCTTTATGCCCACATAAGAAACCGATTTACGAACCAAAGATACCGGACTCGGGGGTTCGTCATAGATAAGAAGGTATGAGGCACCCCATCTATACTTGGGCGAAATAATATGCAATTGAAGCGAATACTTGTGCTTTGGTGCGTGTGTGCATGTGTGTAAACCAGATTTCTGTAGGCCCAAAAGTGCCTAAAAGGGGGGTGAATTAGGCCTCAAAAACTTTTTCGGACAGAAAGAATTGGTTTTTGTGATACCAAATCTCTGAGGGCAGATTTTGATTTTGAGATACCAAATCTGTTAAGTACTTAGTGAATATATGGAGCAAGAAAGCGAGTAGAGAGGGAGTAGAAAATAGTGAACACAGTGATTTAGAGTGGTTCCCCCTCACCAGGTGCTCCACTACCTAAAGGTTCCTTCCTTTAGGATTTGAAAACACTCACTATACTTTAGGTTTTTGCGGGATCAACCTTAATTGTTACAAACACAAGCTTTTCTAGGCTAAGCTTGAACCTTTACAAGCTTTTAGCAGGCTAAGCTCTAACCTACACAAGCTTTTTACAGGCTAAGCTTGAACCTACCCTCAAATCTAATCCTAGACTTGAGTACCCAGCAAAACTAAACTAAGCCTTGCTTACAAATTGCCCCTTGAAACAGTTACGCACTGTAAACAGAAAAATGAGATCTAATACCAAATCTTCTTTAAGCTCAAGTATACACTCAGAATATGCTCAACAGCTGGGATAATCTTCCAAAGGTGTAAACGTCCCTCTTTATAGGATCTGAGTGTAGGGGATAAGCTCCTGCAATGGCTCCTTGTACTTCAGTTGACTTTAGTTCATTAAAGCTTCAGTTCGGTGCCGTTATCCATGTCAACTCCTTGGTAGCAACGAATTACCAAATCAGGAAAGTTTGGACCACCATCTGGAGTTGAGTAGGAGATAGATGGGAACATCTTCTGCACTTCCATAAAGTCTTCCCTCTTGTTCTCCAATTCAAACGACTGGAAGTGGGATTTAAATGCTTGCAGGACCACACACAACTTGCACAAAAAGTTGATGTTGACAGCTTCAGATATGGTATCGGTAAAAACCATATGTCGTGTGTTTAAGATATGGTATCGATAAAAATCATATGTCGTGTGTCCAAGTTATGGTATCGGCAAAAACCATATTTTTCCGACAAGTGAAAATCAACACAAGCAGAACTAGCAATACACATGTAATTTGTTAATCATCAAAACCAGATCATAATTATGATTAATCACAATTCAACATTTGGAGGTGATTAACCCTATTTTTGGTCAACAATCTCCCCCTTTTTTATGATGACAAATTTGTGTTGATTTTTCATATAACAAGGGTTCAAAATATATCCGTATAAATTTCACGAACCTCCTCCTTTTTTGTTGCTCCCCCTTTTGAAAACAGTTTTGTAATTCAACAAGGTTAAGTTTGAAAAACATATACGATTCATTCCTTGTGAATATATTGGCATTTGATAGCCAGTCATAAAACTCTCCCTTAATATTTGTCTTTCTGCACAAAAGATTAGTTGAACGCATAATAGTAGATACGAAGTCGCGCAACATTCATTGTTATAATATTTGGTTTTTGGCAGAAACCAAATCATAAGCATAAGCGTGGTTTTTTATAAAACCAAATTTCCAACATCACACTTCCAACATAAAACATATATGGTTTTTACAACAACCATATCTCATCAGTAGCATCAGCTAATGCTTTTTAGTGCCTGCATAACACATATATATGGTTTCAATGGCAACTATATTAACTTGGTTTCTCTAAGAAATCATAACTAATATCAATGTTCCTACAAGGAGAATCAATCAACCACGGTTTTTCTCCCCCTTAATACACATATATGGCCTCAACAGCAACCATATCAACTTGGTTTCTCTAAGAAACCATAACCAATGTCAATGTTCCTGCAAGAAGAATCAACACAACAGCACACCACCATTTCAACTATATCAACTTGGTTTCTCTTAGAAACCATAACCAATGTCAATGTTCCTACAAGAAGAATCTACCATATTTCTCCCCCTTTTGGCATCAATAGAAAGGGAGGATACAACAGAGGAACATAGCAAAGATCATGCAAAGAATAATCATTCAAGGAGCAATATCAAAATATTCAATCAGAATATCCCAAAAGATAGAAAAATATTCAGAAACAACCAAGTTAGGAACCAGCTTGAAAGTAGAACCCATAACTAGAGGAACTAAGATGCAATGCATGAATTCTAGGAAGCATCAGATCTACAAAGGCTTCAGTCATCATCAGAGGAAACTTGTAAAGGGAGACAGGAAAGAACCAGCTGGAATTGTGCCAACATCTCCGCCTTAAGGTCAGCAATATCACTCCGAACATCATCCATATCAGTCTCCAAAAGACTAAGCCTTGTGCCCAGATCCACTAGCATAGTCTCCTTAGCATTAGCTCCAGCACGAGTGACTTCATATTTCCCATTTGGACTAATTCTGATACTCATGTTGGACAGGGTCTTGCGGTCAATGAGTTCAGCAGGTTGAAGCTTAGCATTCTTAGATGTCTTTACACCAAACCTCTTTACAATCATGGTGACCAAACGTCCATGACTTCTGAATTTGCAAAGAGCCATATGGTGGAGAATTTGATACTCCCAACAAATTGGACTCATCTCCAAAAGGCAGGCAGTAAGCCATAATTCATGATGGGAGATCTCATTGAAATGACCAGGACGTGGCAAAATGACATGTGTGAGCATATAGAATGCAGCTCTAGCAAGAGGAGTAGTCTGTTGGTAGGTACTTTTTTGGTTGGAGCCGTATACCAGTTTTGTTTGCTGACTGTAAGAAGGAGTACCTTTGATATTCACTTTAAGACTAGACTTGGTGTTATAATGCTTGATTGTTCCTTTCTTGGGTTTGAGCACATCTCGGATCGTATCCTCAGTCACTCTGATCTTTTTGCCTTTCACAGTGCTCACAATATACTTGACCTCATCATTGTTGTCCTTCTTAACAAGCATGTTCCTCTAGAATTCAACCACAATTTCTTCATCTGTTTGGTTTTGCAAAGTGGCCAAATGGTCAAACTTGAAATGCTTCAAGATGGACGTGATTCCAATATTTTCAAAGTTCTTTAAGACCACATTGTAGTCCTTAGTGAGCTTCTTGAATGGCTTTGTCCCATCTTCCTTCTTTGTCAATTCATCAAATTTCCCCTTTGTACTGAGCTTGGCCTTCTTAGTTAGGGCTCAGGAACTTTTACTTCCTCTTCTTCTTCTTCCTCTTCCTCTTCAGTTTCCTCTTTGTCACTTCCTGCATCCTCTTCTTCCTCATTATTGGGTTCCTTTTCAGACTCATCATCTTCTTCTTCTTCATCCTCTTGTTCCTTAGTAACATCTTTTTCCTTTTCATCATCATTGTCACGATCCTCAAGTTCACCGCTTACATCATCAGTCTCTCTAGCCAGCTCATCATCATAGTAGAATTTAGAAATAGGATCATCCGTATCTTTTTCTTCAAGATCAGGTTCTTCAGCGACCAGATCATCCTTTGTAGATTTGTTTCCTGCACTCTTCTCAGAATCACTGCCCATGACTCTCTTCCTTTTCTTTGGAGTTTCTATCTTAACAATCTCTTTATTTGAGTCAGAATCAATCAGATATACACTAGTGTCCTGCTTCGTCTTCCTTCCAGTTTGCCTTACTATTCCTCGATCAAGAAGGCGAGCACTTGGCTTCCTCATTGCTGGTAGTTTGGTTTTTGTATAAACCACATTTGTTCTCTTCTTTTTATTCATCTTACAAGTCATCACAGACTTTTCAGATTGCTTCTCCAGTTCCTTATCATTATCAGAAGAAGACTCATCATCAATATCACTTTCGACACACTTCTCATTATCTGTTTTCTCCATAGCCAGATCATTATTTGTCTTCAGTGCCTCGTTTTCAGCACCTTCTGCAATCTTTAGGATCTCAGACATTGTGAAACCATCTAGGCTAATTTCTTTGGAGTTTTCAGCAATGACAGGGTCTCGAACACTCATGCTCTTCTCAATAAAATTTACTACATAAGAAGATATGGTTATGTCAACAACAATATCCTTACACCCTTCCTCATTCTATTTTGAAGTTTTGGCTTCCACATCAACTAGAGCGGTATTCTCCGATTCTACCAACTTCTCAACTTCTTCCTCAGACACAATACTCTTCATACGCACATCAAAGTATTATTTTGCCTTAGTCAGTCCAAATTTCCCATATGCATTATGGTTGCTTGAACTACGGTTCTTACTTTAATTTCAGTAGGTGTATTCGACAGAATTTTTGATTCTGCAGGATTCAATTCAAGAGCAGAACCTTCAGCTTCCTTTAAGATTTGCATGGCAAACTCTGGATCCAGCGAGGCAGCAGTAATAGAAGTAGTCTCTGGATTATACAAAACATCCATTGCCCATTTTTGCAAAGTCGTCATAGTTGGTTCAGCAGTAGGCAGATCTTCACTGTCCTCAGTACCATCAAAGGGTAAAGACATAGAAGAGTCAAGGAGGCTACCTAGAGACTTCTTTTTGCATATTACTTTTGTTGAAGAGGTTGTGATTTCTTTTCCCTTTTGCTTCTTCTCCTTGAACAACTTAAGTCCTCCAGCAGCGTGTTTCTCCGTCGAAGTCAGATCAGGACTTGTATCATCGTTTTGAGTCTTCTTTTTGTATGGCCTCGTCTCCTTTGATGTAGGCTTTGCTTTAGAACCTGTTTTTATTGTTGTATTAGGTGTTCGTGAGGAGACCTCCTTCATGGATTTAGGTGATGGTGTGTGCTTGGTAGGTTTGAGTGATTTGGATGAATGGGTTTTCTTAGTAGGAGTACTTTTACTAGAGTTGGTTTTCATGTTGGTGATTTGAGGATTAGAGAGTTTTAGGGTTTTAGTGTTTGAGAGAGTTTTGGAAAGAGAAAAACTCGGTCGTGTGTTTGTAGAAGAGATAATGTAGCAGAGAGAATGTTGCTTAAGGGATATATGGAACGGTTCAATTTGCATTAACTTCTCCACTTCTCCTTGTTCCTTCTGACATAAATGGGAAGCATAAAAAGGTAACTGTCTATTTCAGAAACCAACTGTCCTATCATCCGCCTTTTCTTCTGACCTCTGGATAATAACCGTTGACAGCCATAGATATGGTTTTTTCAAAAACCATAACTCCTCCGCATCAGTGTTGTAGAAGATGTCATATGAAACCAGATCTTTCCCGAATTTTTTTTGGTACCTCTGATGATTCGAACACCTTTTGAACGTGTCCTCATTTGCTTGAATGCATAATGCTAGTGTGTTACAGAAACACATATAGATATGGTTTTTACAGAAACTAGATTAACTTACAGACTTTTACGGTAGATTGCACATTCCAAGCTCAGGTCTGATTTTTGCACATTTTGTTCCAATGACAGAGTGTTTAGGTGGTATAGATACCAGCTCCCATACGTCACTCCATTTGAACAGATTCAGTTCCTCTTGCATTGTATTGACCCAAAATTCATCTTGGATGGCATCATGAGTGCTCTTGGGCTCAATTTGTGACAGGAATGCAAGGTGTGTGTTCACATTCCTTAAGGATGACCTTGTGGTTACTCCTCTAGTAATGTCACCAAGAATAGCATCAGTTGATAGTCCTCTAGGTGCTCTGAAGTTTTAAGGACTGCGTTGTGAAGTTGAAGCACGTGAAGCGACATTTGGTTTTTCAGAAACCAATTTTGGCAGATTGTCATGTTGTTGTTGTGATGCTTCATGTGGAACCAATACAGATAGTTCATCATCTTTTTCTTCAGATGTAATATCAATGTTAATAACCTGTGGTTGCGCATCAAGAGTACCATCTTCTTCAAGGATTAGTCTCATAAAAAACATGTATGGTTTCTTCAATAACCATATTTATCTTGTTGTAGACAAGATATGCGTTACTGGTTGTAGAATATCCAAGGAAAATACCATCAACAGAATTTGCTTCAAAGTTATCCAGGTTATTCTTTGTATTCAGAATATAGCATTTTGACCCAAAGACTCGAAAGTAAGAAATATTTGGTTTCTTCCCATACCAAATTTCATAAGGTGTCTTTTCAATTTTGGGACGCATAGAGACTCTATTTAAAATGTAGCATGTTGTGTTCACACTTTTTGCCCAGAAATATGTTAGTAACTTATGCTCATTAACCATAGTTCTAGCCATTTCTTGCAAGGTTCGATTCTTCCTTTCAACAACCCCATTTTGTTGAGGTGTTCTAGTAGTCAAAAATGTATGTACTATGCCATTTTGCTCACAGAATTGTTTAAAGGTATGATTATCAAATTCTCCTCTATGATCACTTCTAATTTTTGAAATTTTATACCCTTTTTCATTTTGTAATCGATTAACCAGATTAATAAACTCATCACACGCATGATCCTTATAAGCAAGAAATATGACCCATGTATATCTAGAGTAATCATCAACTATGACAAAAACATATCTCTTACCACCTATACTCATTGTTCTTATAGGTCCAAACATATCCATATGCAATAATTCAAGCGGTCTAGATGTAGAGATAGCATTTTTGGGTTTAAAGGAATTTTTAACCTGTTTACCAAGCTGACATGAACGACATGTAGCTCCTTTTTCATATTTGAGTGCGGGTAAACCTTTCACCAACATCTTGCTTGATAATCTGAATATGAGGTCCAAGTTGGCATGCCTTAGCCTTCTATGCCATAGGGTTGGTGCTTGTGTTCTAGCACTTAAACACTTAAGCTCAGAGCTAGTAGCGTTACCAAAACATATGGAGTAGACAATTCCTTTTCTGGTACCAGTAAATACCACATTCTTGTCTACGGAACTCACTAAGCATTTAGAAGCTTCAAAAGTGACTTTAAAACCTTTATAACAGAGTTTACTCATACTAAGCAGATTATACTTAAAATTATCGAAAAGTAAAACATGTTCAATCGATGGAGTAGAGTCAATGTTACAAAACCCGAGAATTTGTCTTTTGGACTTGTCCCCAAAAGTTACTTTTCCTCGGTCCTTCATGGTTAGGGATGGAAACATAGATACTTCTCCTGTCATATGCCTTGAGCATCCACTGTTTAAGATCCATTCATCCCTTGTCACCTGTAGAAAACAACTAGGTTTTAGGTACCCAAACTAACTTGGGTCCTGTGGGGTTAGATTTGGTTCCTTTTGGAACCCACACATGTGTAACATTTTCATCCCTCTTTTTAATCCAGCAAGCTTTGATGACATGACCATTCTTTCCACAGTAATAGCAAGTAATATATAAAGCATGATAATGTGTATACATGTAATTCCTAGAAGAATGCGCATAAGTGTTTCTTCTAAACCTATGGGACTGCATATTATGATTTGGTTTTCTATAAACCATATCTGGTCTGTATGACATATTCTTTTTATATAGTTTTCTAACAACCTGATTTGACATACTTGACTTAGGAGCATAATGGTTCACATATTTGGGTGTACTAGTATTCCTAAGAAATGAAGTGTCAGGTTTGTATAGCACACTAGATTCCGTCCTAACAAACTGCACTGTAGGATTTGGTTTTTCAGAAATCAAATGTGTAGCACCTAATCCTTCCTTTTGTGTAGAGCTTCGTTGATGTCCTAACAACATGCTCAGATTATTGGTACTACCAGTAAACTTCTCTAAATATGATTTTAGATCAGTGGCATGCTTCTCAAGAATATTTTTCTCATTTACAAGAACTTTACACATATCGCTCTTACAAGTATATCCCTTTTCAAGATCATCAAAAGCATTTTAGAGCAAATTTCGTAGCTTTTAAATCATCACATACTTTCATAGCATCAGCATTAGCTAGCCTAAGTTTCTCATTTTCATTTTTATAGGCTTCCTCATCAAATTCAAGCAAATCAATCTTCTTTTTATACTCCTTATTTTCCTGAACTACTTGCTTGTATTTGGTATGCAATTCATCAAAAGCATCAAGTAATTCTTCTATATTAAGATCAGTAGAGTCTGTTACCTCAGAATCTTCTTGGGCCATGAAGCAAAGGTTGGTTTCCTCCTCGGCATCAGAATCGGTTGAGGAGTTTGAATCATCCCACACAACCATAGCCTTCTTTCCCTTGGTTTTTGAAAAACCAGATCGGTCCTTCTTTTCGTAAGGACACTCGGACTTGATATGGCCTGGACGATTGCAACCAAAGCACACCAAAGAGTCTTTCTTGGGCTCCTCAGCTTTTGTGACCTTAAGATTTTTTCCTTTAAGTTGATTCTTTATCTTAAGATACTTTGCGAATCTTCTAGTGAGGAGAGCCATATCCAAGTCGCCATAATCTTCATTAGGTTCCTGAACCTTTAATGCGACATTCTTCCTCTTTTGTTCAATTTTGTCACCGTGACAAATTAGGTTGCCAATGAGCTCATCATAGGATAGTAAATTCAAGTTTTGAGCTTCCTTAATGGCAGTCACTTTAGGTTCCCATTCTTTGGGAAGTGACCTCAGAATCTAACTTAATAATCTCCTCCATTAATAATATAATTTATAATATCAATGGATTACCAAATTTCATTAACAAGAATAGAATTTAAATTCATATTCTTATAAAAAAACTAATTCTAAACAAATTTTTTGTCTACATTATGAAAAAACTCTTTTTGCATAATATATATAAATTCTTGTCAAGATAATGATTAATATATAAGTATTTATTAAAAATTGAAGTATATTTTAATAGTTAACATAAACTACCAAAAAGAACAACGACTATGAAAAGGAATAATAATGAAAAATTATAATATAATTTAATATTCTCCTTCAGTAATAATATAATCTAATAATTAGAATTATGTAATTTAAAATATCAAAGAAGTAATAATATCATTAAAAATAATAGATTTTTAAATTCCTATTCAACTACATAAACTAATTCTAAATAATGTGTATACATTTGGCTAGATTACAAAAAATATATTCTTTAATATAAATAAATTTTACTCAAGATAATGATTAATATTATACCACGCGATATAAAAAATATAATATTATACCACGTGCATCGCCCCTGCAGAAAAAACTAGTCTTAACTAATAAATCTCAATTTGTATTCCTGAAATTTAATAAAAAAACGATGCATACCTTGCACCGGCCACCACTCCACGGAAGAATAAATAGTGCGTGAGAAATAAAACAAAATTCGAGTATAGGAATAATTTAGGTAAATTTGATGGCGTATAAATATAGGAATAGTTTATGTAAACTTTAATTATTTACAGTATGTAGATTTTAATTTATAATTCATTATATGATTAATTATATATAATACTAATAAAAGAGGGTATTTTTGTAATAATCTATACTATTTATAAAAGCACGAAGTCAGCAAAAGTTACGAAATTGAAATACTAAAATATCCTTCTCTTCTTTATTATTATATTATATTTAATGGGTTAATGGTCATTAAAAAAAATAATGCTAGAGTTATTACCAAACTCTAAATTTATATCTTGTCATAATTAATGGTCATTAAGAGAAATAATGCTAGAGTTATTACCGAACTCTAAATTTGTATCTTGTCATAATTTTTGACGCATTTTTAATTCCAATGGTAAAATCTCAAATCAATTCTTTTTAGTTCTCTCTATTAGTGTTTCACTGCTGCCGCAATAAAGACACAATTTATTGTTCTTATCAACCCTAATAGTTTTCTTCTCTTTTATGGAATTTTATTATCACCATTACCGGATTGCAAAATGGAATTCTATTATCACCATTACAGGTTTTCTTTGTAGTGCGACTCTACCCCTCCATGGGTGTTCTTTTGGGTTACTGTTTTTTTTTTCTCTATTGCACCAGATACAATTGTTCCTATTATTCTCAGCCAACTAGACAATACCCTTTTGAGTATAACAATCAAACTCATCCACAACGGACTCCCTGCTCAGACGCAATGGAGATTTATTTCGCAGCAGTGGCAGGTCATTGTTCGTCACACATATAGGGAGGGGAATTTATTTGCTGATAAGCTAGCATCTTTGGCTTTGGATTCTGAGTTAAAAGTCACAAACAATTTTTACTCTTGTTCCTAATGAGTGTGTTGTTTTGCTGAACTCTGATAATGCGGGGTTGGATTGTAACCCTCTGCTTGATTCTCATTAATCTAAGTAATTGGGCTTAGCCCTGATTTTTTTTTTGCCTTCAAGATATGGTTATGATTTTGAAGGAATAAAAAATAGCAAACAAGGAGGGACCAAAATATAAAAATGGATTTAAACTAATCTGGAACAAACTCAAGCACATGAAAATTTCTTCTGTTCTATAAATCTCAAATATTTGAATAATTCATTATGTTGATGCGATTAAGTATTTTTTTTTTGAAATAGTAAGCTAATCAAATTGGGTTTGGATTTTGAAGGAATAAAAAATAGCAAACAAGGAGGGACCAAAATATAAAGATGGATTTAAACTAATCTGGAACAAACACAAGCACATGAAAATTTCTTCTGTTCTATAAATCTCAAATATTTGAATAATTCATTACGTTGATGCGATTTAGTATTTTTTTTTTTGATATAGTAAGCTAATCAAATTGGGTTTCGATTGAAGGAATAAAAAATAGCAAACAAGGAGGGACCAAAATATAAAGATGGATTTAAACTAATCTGGAACAAACTCAAGCACATGAAAATTTCTTCTGTTCTATAAATCTCAAATATTTGAATAATTCATTATGTTCATGCGATTAAGTATTTTTTTTTTGATATAGTAAGCTAATCAAATTGGGTTTCGAAAAGAAAATAAAACTTTAACAAGATATAGTAACCAGTGAAAACGGGGACAATCAGTAAAGAAAATGACGACCATTGACGGTGGTGATGAAAGCCTAACTGTCGACTTTCGACCGTGATGGAAAGTTTAAAAAAAGGAGAATAATATTAGGGTTGAACCGCATATAAACTGATAATAAAATCAGTTCTAAAATTTTTAAATTAAAATTTAAAATATGTTTATAAAATATGATATGGCATAAATTTTAAAAGTAATGATGTGGCACATGCCATATATATTAGTAAGAGAGTATTAGTAAGAGTTTGTTAGTAACTATACCATTATTGTTAAAAAAAAATATTGTAAAGTGCAGATCCTAACAACACACTTGCACCATTCAATGACAAAAATCAATTCGGATTCCAAAAAGTTAAACCATCTCCATCAGTCTATTCTTTTTAAAAAATCAAGAATTATATAAGTCAGTTTAATGACTAAGAACTATGGATAAGAAAAATTAATTTATAAATTCCTATTCTAATACAAAAATTAGTTCTAAACAATTTATATCTGTTTATTCAGAATATCAAAAAAAATTATTGTCTACATTATATTTAATGGTTAATATATATGTCTTTATTTATATTTTCTCAACAGCTACTAGGACTTATAAAAAAAAATAATGCTTAAAAAGACAATAAAAATATGAAGAAGAATATTCAAATAGCCAATGAAAACCACGAAGAAGAACAATGCTTATGAGAAAAAAAATGATCATGGAGAGGAATAATCACAAGAACTCATGACGGATGTGTTTGTAGTTTACTATGAAAAAGAAAAATCGAAGAACAGCGGAATAGTCAGTTGAAACAACCAACAACAACAACGACTATGAAAAAAATAAAAAAAAATAATAACATAATTTAATAATCCTCTGCGTTAGTAATATAATTTAATATTTTAATTTACAATATCAAAGGAATAAAAAATATCATTAATAGTAATCAATATATAAATTTTTATTCTAATCCAACGACTAATTCTAACAATTTGTTCATCTATATAATAAAAACAATTGTCTACATTATAAATAAGTCTTTATTTATATTTTCTCAAAAACTACCAAGCATTAAGAAGAATAATAACCACTAAAAAATAACAACATTATGAAGAAGAATAACTAAAGAGTTAGCAAAAATTATGAACTAAAATAACGTCTATTAAAAAGAATAATTATGGAGAAGAATAGTCACAAGATCTCATGGAAAATTTGTTTGTAATTTATTATCAATAAGAATTATGGTGAACAAAAATTGAAGAAGAGCCGAATTCTCAATTAAATCTAGGAACAAGAAAAATGACTACGAAAAAAAATAGCGGAAAAGAATAATCACAATTATTCATGACTGATGTGTTTGTAGTTTATTGTCAACAAGAACTACCAAGAAGAAAAATCGAAAAATAATCGAATAGTCAACGAAAACTACCAACATGAGTAAAGACTATGAATAATAATAATAGTAAATAATGATATAACTTAATAATCCCTTTTAATTTTAATATATTTTAATAATAAAAAATATATAATTTAAAATATCCAAGGATTACCAAATATCATTAAAAATAATTAATTTATGAATACCTATTCTAATTCAAAAACTAATTCTAAACAATTTGTTTGCCTAGATTATGAAAAAAGGCATAATACCCAATTTTATACATCAATTTGTTTATTTTAGTCAATTTCATACATGAATTTATAATTGGGTCAATTTAATATACGAGTTTTCATAACTGAGTCAATTTAATACATCAGTTTTCAAAACTGGGTCAATTTAGTTACAAGGGTCAAAATTGAAGGGGATAATTACTTTTTAAGCCCAAAATCTTTTTATTTTTTGCAACTAAGTCCTATATCTTTAAAAACATACATTTGAGTCCTATTCCTTTATTGGTTACAGCAAACAAGTCGTAAACCTAATTTCTGTCAAGTTCTTCTGTTAAATCTAACTTTTTAAATGAAAAAAGTTACGTGTTAGTCCCTCAAACATTAAATTTAAAGAAAAAACTTCCTAAACAAAAAATAAAAAAATACAATATTTTTTATTTTTAAGAAAGAAACCTAAATATTTTAATGGAATTATTTATATTTTAGCCCCTCAAACTTTAAATTCATAGCAAAAAATATCTCTAAATAAAAAATAAAAAAATAAATACCGTAAACTTTTTTTTATAAAAAAATACAAAACCTAAAAATATAAAAAATCATAAATCTAAAATCATAAAAATCTCTAAACCATAAATCATAAAATCTTAAACTCCTGAACACTAAAACACTAAATTTTAAATTTTAAAAATTTAAATCATAAATCCTAAAAACCTAAATCTTAAACCCTAAATTCCTAAATTATAAACTCTAAAACCTATAAACCGTAAACCTTAAACCCTAAAACTTAAAATGAGACGCCCCGACCCGTATTTACCGTACACAGTAAACACAGGCTGGAACTGTGACAACCCAGCCCAACAAGGCCTAGCATACAGTGTATATCACAATAACTCGGGCTCAACAGCCCATAATAAAAACATCGATAATATCTCAACACGGCCCAATGGCCTGACAATAACATATCAAAACTGGCCCAACGGCCCAACAATAATAAAAACATGCACAGCGGAAGACTTTAAATAACTAACACTGTATGCGACACATGCAATCTATGGATCCAAGCCTGTCCAAGGGTACGCATCAGCTCGCCCGGTACGTTCCTGCACTACAAACAACTCATCCTACGAGATGAAACCCCGCAGGTGAGGGGTGAGTCCAAAACGCTCACCGACGAAAGATAAACAGTGATATATTCAACCACAATGCTTTCGAAGTAATGTAACAATCACAACGATTAGCAAATAATCACATCACAAAGAAACTATCACAACAACATAACAGTGGAATACAACTCAAACAACACATCAGAGGAAACCAACACAAGCATCACGACAGAGGAATCTACTAAATCATATCAAGCACATCATATTCAATACTGATCCAAGACCCAAAGATTACTTATTAGTTTTTATTACCAATTTTATCTTCCGGGCCCCGTCACTGGACAAGCTAGGGTCGTACCTGGTTATTAACTAATTCTGGATGCCAGGCCCCACCACAGTCCGGGATCAACATCCCCATATCTCAAATCCGGGATCAACATCCCAATATCTCAAATCCGGGGTCAACACCCCAATATCTCAAATCCGGGATCAACATCCCAATAACACAAATCCGGGGTCAACACCCCAACCAACAAACCCTCTGGTAAGGCACCACAGAACTAGTCTCTAACCATCTAGTCGTACCACTACTTTCCAAGTGACAATTACATCATCTCATAATCAAATCCATTTCCATTTCCAATACTCTTTATTCTTTCCTCAATTATCCACATAGACCATAGACCAGTTCATCATTATTCTCTACATAGTATCACAAATCCAATTTCACGGTCTAACATCATCAATGATAACCACAGCAGTCAAACAGCCAGCAATCAACATCTCAGCAGTTCAATCAAAGCTCACAACAATAACATCATAGCAATCAATCAACCAGCAATATTCATTCCAGCAGTTCCATCGAACAGTAAAAATACACAAACAACAATAATGCACACACAGCATTACGGGCACATATCAAGGTTTATCCATCCTCACCTGGTATGTCTCTGAATCCGGTACATAACCATATAGCTTATTTGTCCCTATATCATGTCCAAAACATATAATC